>JADBJO010007468.1:10000-17500 GCA_016801955.1 Conus betulinus | reverse complement strand
AAGTTCTGCAGTGCCGCAAATTGTTGCCTTTGAAATTCTGTCGGCGAAGATAATTTTCGGATTCTTGGTCTGATTTCGAAGGCCTCACTGCTACAATTGTCGCCAAAAGGAAATGTGGCTCTGGTGACAAATTTTGTCAGCGCTCAGTCTCAGAATTGCTTATGGTGTTATAGTTAATTTTTGAGAATAAGCTGTGACGCCGCCCACCACAGGTACGTGTAAGAGCGTGCGCACGCGATGTGTGCTTTGGTGCTCGCGCGCGCAAGCGCGTGTGTATGTATGTGCGTGTGCATGTGTGCGTGCATGTGCGTGTGTGGGGGGTGGGTGTTGGGTAGATAATGGCAGGTGAGAGAGGAGAGAGAGAGAGAGAGAGAGAGAGAGAGAGAGAGTAGGAATGTTGCAATGCAGGGTGTTTAACCCTGTCTTGGGATGACGTTTTGTGTTGAAAGGCTACAACATATGCACGCTGACTTTGGAACACAATGTTGTATATGTATGTTGGCTTTCAAGTCGGATGTAAGGAGAAGTTGGGAGATGATGGTGATCACTGACCGTGCATCTCATAGTACCAGGGACTGTGCTTCAACTAAAGATAATTTGACAAGCGCCATGTTATGTCGCCATCCTTATATACCTACAGATTTAAATACATAAATACACATACATACATGCATGCATGCACACGTATGCGTATCACACGTACGTACATTCATGCATGCCTACTCATACATACATAGATACAACCTTACACACATACATACATATTTATATACAATACTTCATATGAATGCATGCAGACTCTCACGCACACGCGCGCGCGTGCGCGCAATGGCACACACCGCGTGCGCACGATCTTAAAACGTACAAAAAGAGGGACAGACAGACTAACAGACACACAAACTCCAGACAGCCACACAGACTAACACCCAAAGAGAGAGACTCTCGCATCAAAGTTTGAGAAAGATGGAGAGTTTAAGCTAAGACTGTTCAAAATAGATCCAGCTCGAAAATTCATTCCCTCAGCTATACCACATCCTCCTCCGAAATTTGTAGTGAAGAGCGACAAATTCTGTCTTGCCAACAACTTTTCGGATCGAAACCTTCGAAAGTTGTCGCTGAGGACAAATTTCACAGGCGACAATTTAGGGTGTCTCCTCTAAGCCTCTTCCATTGAACCCACAAATTTCCCGGAGAGGCGATCTATCTCCAGCCTGGCGCCCCATGAGAAACAGACAGAATGGAAAATGTCGTGCGCATGCTCAGAGTTCTGGGGCCAGGCCTTGGGAGAGGAGCGTGAACATCACGTGCTCACCACCGACCAATCAGAAGACGTTACTATTTCTGGTTCGTTGTGGGACAACAGTGGCTGAACATGATCAGAAAGGAACTCTTTTTTTTTTTTTCTTTTGACTTGCAGTGTTTGCAGACAACGGTTATCTTGTCTGTATGGAAGATGACGTGAACTTTAAATGCAAAGAAGCTAAGTCAGAAACCAGGTTGTTTAGATTTCTTCTTTGTTCATCATCTCAGTCTTTTTTTTTTTTTTTTTTTTTTGAATGATTACTACGTTGGTCTGTGTTATTTTGTCGAATTCTGTAAGCCTGTCTGCGATTGATAGAAGCCGTGCTAGGAATTCATCTGTTGAGATCATGCCGAGGGCATCAGTAAGAAGAGTTGAAGAACAGGTCGAGTTTCATGCCGAACGTGTAAAGTATGTTTCGCTAGGATCGAAATTGAACCCCCCCCCCCCCCCCCCCCAAAATTCATGGAAGAAGCCCCTTTCGGTTGGTTTGGCTGTGATTTCTATGAACTGAAAACCACAAAAGTGATTATTTTTGTTTGTGAGCAGAATCGATGAACTTTTGACTTCCATGCGGGATCAGTAAAGGGTATTCCAACAGAATAGAAAATCGATTTTTTTACACTGAATTTTATTAATGAATATGTTGTTGTGTTGATGTGTAAATGTTGTTCGATTAGAATAGACAATTGAAGAATCTTCCATGAAAATGTATGGTTACTTCATTTATCAAAAAGAAAAAGAAATCGATCAGCTATTTGATTCCACACTGGATTCGTAGGAGCTTAAATGTTTCTCCTGTAGGTTAAGAAAATGAAGCATTCCATAGAAACTAATAATTGATTTTATGATATGCGTACGGGAAGAGTCGATAAACGCTTTAGCTTTATGCTAAGTGTTGCGACAGTGGAATCGGAAATCGATTGATCTTCTTTGGAATTAATAATTGATTTCATTGTAAGAAAAAAATCAATTAAATGTTAGGTTCCACGCCAGCTGTGTAACGATTCACCCAGTAGGATTGAAATTCAAACAGAAAAAAAACATTCCCTGATTCACTTGTTTGTTAGAGGTTTCGATGAAAAGTCGTGGTTAACTTGTTTGTAAAAGGATTTGATGAACGCGGGGGTTCAAGGCCAGAAGTGCAAAGGTCGTCACCTTAGGAGCGTAAATGAAAATTTTTATTCCTTTAATGTTTTATCAAACAATTTGCGAGAAGACCTAAAAGCTTGGTTTACATTTTAAATACACAGAGGTCGTTCCAACTGAACTTCATGTATATTCCGTGCCAATTAATAATCAGTTCATTTGTTTGTTTGTAAGAAGTGTTGATGAACGTTGGTATGTAAAAGTACATTCCTTTAATGTTTAATCAAACAATTTATGAAAAGACATTAAACTTGATTCACATTTTAAGTACACAGAGGTCGTTCCAACTGAATTATGTTTTTGGTGCCAATAAATGATTAGCTCATCATTTTGCTTGTGAGAGGTGTTGATGAACATTGGGCTCTTTGCCAGATGTATAAAATTGCCCCGGTTCTGTGCACGACATTTTTTTTAACTGGTACAAATTAGAACTTTTGTTTTTAGGTGAGATAGTGAGATAGAGCTTGTGTTACATTTCAGGTATATATCTGTTGTTACAATGGTATAAAAATGGTATAAAAAAAATTCAAATTGTATTCGATGAAATCTTTCGCTTTTCTTCTTTTCATTTACTTGTTTGTTCATTTTTTTTGTGTGTGTGTGTGTGTGTGTGTGTGTGTGTGTGTGTGTGTGTGTGTTGTTGTTGTTGTTGTTGTTGTTTTTGTTTTGTATCCTTGAGAACAATCAACGAAAGCATCTTCTTGATTGAATAAAAAAAAGAAGATATCTTTATCCGCAGAAATATCGATCTTCATTTTTTTTTTTTTCTCGTTTCTTTTCATTGCATCTCACGAGAGGTTTGCTTCGCCCATCACAAACCACCCTTTACTTTGCATTAAACAGTTCCACCTGTGTCACGCCACCCTCGGCCTTTACTTTGTATTAAACAGTTCCACCTGTGTCACGCCACCCTCGGCCTTTACTTTGTATTAAACAGTTCCACCTGTGTCACGCCACCTCGGCCTTTACTTTGTATTAAACAGTTCCACCTGTGTTACTTTTGTATTAAACAGTTCCACCTGTGTCACGCCACCCTCGGCCTTTACTTTGTATTAAACAGTTCCACCTGTGTCACGCCACCCTCGGCCTTTACTTTGTATTAAAACAGTTCCACCTGTGTCACGCCACCTCGGCCTTTACTTTGTATTAAACAGTTCCACCTGTGTCACGCCACCCTCGGCCTTTACTTTGTATTAAACAGTTCCACCTGTGTCACGCCACCCTCGGCCTTTACTTTGTATTAAACAGTTCCACCTGTGTCACGCCACCCTCGGCCTTTACTTTGTATTAAACAGTTCCACCTGTGTCACGCCACCCCTGTGTCACGGCCTTTACTTTGTATCAAACAGTTCCACCTGTGTCAGGTCACCCTCGGCCTTTACTTTGTATTAACAGTTCCACCTGTGTCACGCCACCCTCGGCCTTTACTTTGTATTAAAACAGTTCCACCTGTGTCACGCCACCCTCGGCCTTTACTTTGTATTAAACAGTTCCACCTGTGTCAGGTCACCCTCGGCCTTTACTTTGTATTAAACAGTTCCACCTGTGTCACGCCACCCTCGCCTTTACTCTATATCAAACAGTTCCACCTGTGTCAGGTCACCCTCGGCCCTTTACTCTTGTATTAAACAGTTCCACCTGTGTCACGCCACCCTCGGCCTTTACTCTATATCAAACAGTTCCACCTGTGTCAGGTCACCCTCGGCCTTTACTTGCTGTTAAACAGTTCCACCTGTGTCAATACAAAAAAGAAAAACTATGAGGCATGCGCCCTCACACAACGTCCCAACGTCTTACGCTTTGACCGGGCTGTCCTCTGCGACAACTGACCGCCCTCCAAGTTGATGAGCCTGTCACTTTTCGTGTTATTCCTTCACTTCAATCAATGACGTTTACTGCTAACAAGCTGGACGGTAGGCCAAGGCACAAGGCGATAACAAGACTTAAAAGGTCCTTCTCTTTCAGTGGTTTGCATAGGTAATCTATGTTTCCTGTCGATGACGGAGATGCATCTTGGGACAGATTAAAAAAAAAAAACTCCGTAAATTAGATAATCCACTCCAGAGAAGAATTCCTAAACGCTTGGCGTGCACACCTGCTGTGCAAAGGGCTGTTTATAAAGCATCCAAAATCGAACTATATTCCATGAAAAATTGATTTTTTTAAATCATGTTTTACAAAAAAAAAAAAAAAAAAAAACACGCAAGAAAACGTTAGTGTTTTCAGATGTGTTTTTTCTCAGTTGTGGAAAGCGTTTTGTTTTTTTCTTCTTTTCTTTTTCTGTTTCACAGTACTGGACAACTGTATCATGTAATTAGACGTACACAAAGACATACTGTTAAACAGTACAACTTCTTCGCTTTCATGTCACTTTTTTCTGTGACACGCAATTAACGCCTTCCAGCACATAAGAATGTACGCATGTCCACACCCCCCACTCCTTCCCCCCCCCCCCCCCCCCCCGCCCCCGCACAAGCACACACACACACACGCGCGCGCGCGCGCGCACACTCACACACACACGCACACTGTCTCACAAACACGCGCGCGCGCGCGCGCACACACCACACACACACACACACACACACACACACACACAACCGCACTCATCCACACCACACCCACTCCCCAAACACACACACACACACACACACGCACGCACGCACGCACGCACGCACGCGCGCGCGCGCGCACACACACACACACCACACACACACACACACACACACCCACACTCATCCACACTCACACACCACACCACCGCCCCAAATACACACACACACACACACACGCACACACACAGGGCGTTGGTGTGGGGTGGGGGACGGTTTTCGCGGGGACGAACTTTCCACGACAACACCGTTCTGTGCAGCAAGGATATTGAAGATTTCTCAACCTCGCATACGTTGAATGACGCCCACGTTCTCCTACCTCATAGCGAATCACCATAGCAACGCCAAACCCAGTGGGCCGACCATCGATATTGTTGTCGTGTTTGTCAAGTCATGTCACCCTGCTTTTATGTACAGCGGCGGTAGTGAACAGAAACACGTTTGCGTTCTTTTCTGTTGTTGTTTTTGTGTGTTTTGTTTTGTTTTGTTTTTGTTTGTTTTAACACTCGCCCACACTCGGCCCCCTTTCCTCTCTTCCCAACCCCTCACACGCATCTACACAGCTTCTCCTCCCTCCACTCCCACCGTCTAATTCCCCACTCCCATCACGATCGAGAGTGACATTATTGACAGAAAGTAAGAGACAATTAATGATAAAATCGGTCGTGTGCGTAGACTTCTCTCTCCTCTCTCTCTCTCTCTCTCTCTCTCAAGCACTCGCTCACCCTTACCCCTTCACGCTCGCGGGAGAAAGACCAATGAGATTTTCCTCCAAAGCAAAAAAAACACTTGACCCACTTCTACAGCAATCAATGTACAAATACAATGTCCAAAAATCGATACAACCGGCCACTGTCATGCAGTGCGTAGTGTTGTGAGTCGCAGGCTTTTAGGTTCTTGGTTCGAATCCTTTAACGAACGTACATGTGTCTATGCTTCATTTCTTTTAAACAGTATTTTTTTTGATGGACATTGTTTCATGTTCAGTTTACATCAAAATGAAGAGAAGGAATTTTTTTTTGTAAATACTTATCAAATTTTAGAGACATACAAAGAGCATTTTTTGCGCTGTTTTATTAAACATTGAACATACATTTAAGTGGAAATGATTGTCCTTTGCACGTGAAGAAAAAAAAAAAAAGAGAAGAGAGGGAAAAGTATTTGTGACACTGTGAACTCACATATTGAAAACGCACCTTATAATACACACATTGAAAACACTCCTTAACGGGGTGCTTTATTCTCGTTGATCGGTTTTTTTTGTTTTGTGTTGTTTTGTTTTGTTTTGTTTTTGAGTAGTGATTAGTGCTTTTTTTGAAGAAAAAGAAACAACCCGCACTTTTGGCGGAGGCAGCGGCCGAGAAAGAGAGGGAAAGAAAAGAGAGAAAAAAAAAAGGTTAAAAAGAAAAGAGTTTGTTGTTGACTCAAGGGGCAAGCACCTTGTATTTGGAACCTTGGCAGCCGCACCACGGCCCTTGGCGTGATGTCCTCTCCGGAAAACATTTTGATTGTCTTTGAAAAAAAAAAATTGATGGGAAGAACCCGAAGTATTTCAGTCAGTGAGAGTTGGGGTTTGTGAACACATAGTGATCTGTTAGTGTGGAAGGGGTCCAACATCTGTGTGACCCAGAGAAAGAAGAAATGAATGTAGGTACCGACAATAACGTTGGATGTACATTTTTTTGTGGAATATTGTGGAATTGATTAGATATATTGGCCATAGAAAAAAAAAAAAAATTAAAATCCCCGCACGTCAAAAGAAGTTAGGCGCAAAGAAAGAAAGAAAATTTTGAAAAACAATTTGTTTTGAGAAGAAAATTTAAGATGGTATTCTAATTTGTTTTACTGAAAGAAAGCGAGTTAGATGTGTGGTTGCGTGCGGGGACGCATGATTGTCTTTGCATGCGAGTTTGTGTGTAGATACCTTCCTGTGACAATGGTATTGTACTATTTCGTAGTCAAACGAAATGTAATAAGATCCCTTCAAAGCATGGCGAGGCACACAGCAGTAACATAATCTCTTTGAAATTAACCACTGTGATGATTCAAAAAACTAAGGAAAAATACGTCTAAAATGCCATTCAGTGAAGCGGTCAGAACATTAGTGATTTTTAATTCCTTATATACATTAATTTTGTTAGATGGTAGCTATTTTCGTTGGAAATTGAAACATTGGATGCTTAGTGAATATGCGCCTTTTTTCAGTGTTATAAAAAAAATTAAAACGTTTCGTGATTTTTACTTCCTGGTTTCCGTTAATTTATGTTTGGTAATCGTTTTCTTTCGAAATCAAAGTATTGCATGTTCAGTAAATGTTCGCATATTTCAGTTTCATGTTTTTTTTTTTTTTTTTCGTAAACATTTGGATAACTGGTTTAATTTTTTTCTGATTATTATTTTACATCTGTATGAATAGGACTTTCCGAGAAGAAGAATCAG
>JADBJO010007468.1:0-7500 GCA_016801955.1 Conus betulinus | reverse complement strand
GGCAAAAAATCCATGGTGTGGGGAAGTGCAAGTTGGAGAGAGGAAGGAAGGCGAAAATTCACGGTGCGAGAGTTCAGTTTAGAGAGAGGCAAGGCGAAAGTCTATGGTGTGAGAGTCCAGTCTTGGAAAAAGGAAGGCAAAAAAATTTGCGGAGAGAAAGTCCTATTTGCACAGAGGAAGGGCGAAAATGTACGTTGTGAAAGTCTAGTTTGAAGTCAGGGACGGCGAGTCTGCCTTGCAAAAGGTCCAGTTTGGGGGGAGGGAAGGCGAAAAGTCCAGCAGGAAAAACTGGTATGGGGAGAGAGAAAGAGAAGCTAAAAATGTACGAGGCAAAACTCCAGAGATGGGGACAGAGACAAAGTCTGAGGTCAAAAATCCAGAGATGGGGACAGAGACAAAGTCTGGGGTCAAAAATCCAGAGATGGGGACAGAGACAAAGTCTGGGGTCAAAAATCTAGAGATGGGGAAAGAGACAAAGTCTGGGGTCAAAAATATAGAGATGGGGATAGAGACAAAGTCTGAGGTAAAAAAAATCTAGAGATGGAGATAGAGACAAAAAAAATATGGGGGATCAGAAATCTAGAGATGGAGATAGAGACACACAGTCTGGGGTAAAAAAAAGTCCAGAAATGGGGGATAGAGACAAAGTCTGGGGTCAAAAATCTAGAGAAGGGAGATAGAGACACAGTCTGGGGTCAAAACTCCAGACATGGGGATAGAGACAAAGTCTGGGATCAAAACTCCAGAGGTGAGGACAGAGACAAAGTCTGGGGTCAAAAATCTAAAGATGGGGATAGAGACTAACAGTCTCGGGTCAAAAATCTGGAGTCGGAGAAAGAGCCTAAAATCCTTGGGTAAAGCATGCCTAGAGTAGGGTGTAGAGTAGGGTAAAACCTCTACACCCTACTCTGGGTATGCTTTACCCTAGGATGTTAGGCTCTATCTCCGTATATGGTGGGATGGGGAAATTGGGGGAAAGGGGTGTAGAGAGAGAAAAGGATGTAGGAGAGGTTGGGGGAAGGCAAAACGTGGGCAAAGAGCTGGAATGATTCAGACATTAGACAAGTCAGATGGAATCAAGGATCATCTCTCGCCTTGGCACCACAATCCCTGATGGACTCAACTCCCACATATGACTTTTTTTTTTTTTTTAGTTTGAATCATTCCCGCTGTTTATCCTAGCTTTCCTTTCCCCCGACCTCTCCTCCATCCCTTTCTCTCTACACTACTGCCCCAATGTCCCGATCCCACCATCTTTACATTCACACACCATGTACATATTAAACAACATATTTATAACATAACATGTAGAGTATGGTATTACACTATCTCCACCATCCAAGTATGCATACTCACAGACACATGCACATGTGAACAATGGATATGCACGCATCTTTTATAGGAGTTTCCACCAGCCTCCCAGCCCCACACACACACTTCTGTGTGTTTTTTTCCCTCATGCACACCCTCAAGCGCCCCCCTCCAAGCATAAGACTTCTCCTCTGCCACTCTTTTCCTTTCTTTTTCTCTGTTTCTGCTTGCCTTTTCCCACTATCTGCCTCTCTTTCCTTTTCCCCATTACACACACGAACACACACACACACACACACACACACACACACACACACACATATACACACACACACACGCGCGCGCGCGCGCGCGCGCACGCACGCACGCATGCACGAATGCACGCACGCACGTACGCGCACACACACACACACACAAATACACACACACACACGCGCGCACGCACGCATGCACGAATGCACGCACGCACGCACGCACGCGCGCACACACACACACACACACACACACACACACACACACACACACACACACACACACACACACACACACGCACGCACGCGCGCGCGCACACACACACACACACACACACACACGCACACACACACACACACACACACACACACACACACACACACACACACACACACATTCAAGCACGTATTCGTCCGTTTTTCCGTATGTTTTTATACGGCATTGCCTATTCGTATTTATTTGTTCTTCATTTAATGTCATCAGTCCTTAAGACGGCCTATGACCGAAACATTGAGGATTTTTAAAAAAATCTATTTTCAAGTCTCCTGAACATCCTTAAAGATAGTTTGTATAACTGACAGAAGATCGGCGGTCAAAAATCATTTCTATAGTCCAAAGATGTTCTCAAGTCCACAGGGCAACAGTACAGAGATGGTCTCAAGTCCGCGGGGCAATAGTCCACAGATGGTCTCAAGCCCACGGGGCAAACAGTCCACAGATGGACTCAAGTCCGCGGGGCAACAGTCACCAGATGGACTCAAGTCCACGGGGCGACAGTCCAGAGACGGGGAAAGGAGAGGCTGATGTCCAGTAGTCAAGGGATGGAGGAAGGAAGGGCTGATGTCCAATAGTCATGGGATGGAGGAAGGAGATGCTGATGTCCAGTAGTCAAGGGATGGAGGAAGGAGAGGCTGATGTCCAATAGTCATGGGATGGAGGAAGGAGATGCTGATGTCCAGTAGTCAAGGGATGGAGGAAGGAGAGGCTGGTGTCCAGTAGTCATGGAGAGGCTGATGTGTCCAATAGTCATGGGATGGAGGAAGGAGATGCTGATGTCCAATAGTCATGGGATGGAGGAAGGAGGGGCTGATGTCCAATAGTCATGGGATGGAGGAAGGAGGGGCTGATGTCCAATAGTCATGGGATGGAGGAAGGAGGGGCTGATGTCCAATAGTCAAGGGATGGAGGAAGGAGAGGAAGGAGAGGATGTCCAATAGTCATGGGATGGAGGAAGGAGGGGCTGATGTCCAATAGTCAAGGGATGGAGGAAGGAGAGGCTGATGTCCAATAGTCAAGGGATGGAGGATGGAGAGGCGAAACTTCACGGGGCAAACGGTCAGACGCGGGTAGAGGGAGGGGCTGAAATCCATCGGGCAAACGTCCAGACAAGGGGAAGCAGACTCTACACTCCACTTTGTAAAGAGAAACCGAAACGAAAAACAAAAAGCAAAAACCCTCCCAGACGGGGATGGACACGATAAATATATTGAGTGGCAGTGCTGGATGAGGGAAAGAGAGAGAGGAGGAGGGCACAGCATGGGGTGGGGTGGAGGTGGACGAATCACGTGTGAAAATCGGGAGGATAGGAGTATGTGTACGGTGTGAATGTGCGTGCGTGCGTGCGTGCGTGCGTGCGTGTGTGTGTGTGTGTGTGTGTGTGTGTGTGTGTGTGTGTGTGTGTGTGTGTGTGTGCGCGCGCACTGTAAGCGTTAATCACTTGAATCACTTGAATCTGTGAATAAAATGTGGGAATGATTGATTAT
Source organism: Conus betulinus (assembly GCA_016801955.1). Taxonomy (NCBI): domain Eukaryota; kingdom Metazoa; phylum Mollusca; class Gastropoda; order Neogastropoda; family Conidae; genus Conus; species Conus betulinus. Next base: position 4,174 of record JADBJO010007468.1, on the reverse strand, counting down.
GTTGTCAAAAGGCAATGCGCGGATTGTTGGATGACGTTCAATATCTTATTTCCCTGGAGTGGCGTTGTGGGATAAATAATCAGATTATGCGTGCTAGCGCGCGCGCGTGTGTGTGTGTGTGTGTGTGTGTGTGTGTGTGTGCGTGTGTGTGTGTGTGTGTGTGTGTGTGTGTGTGTGTGTGTGTGTGTGTGTGTGTGTGTGTGAGAGAGAGAGAGAGAGAGAGAGAGAGAGAGAGCGTGTCTATGTGTGTGCGCTTAAAGTTTGTGTGCGTGTCTGGGGAGGCGGGGAGGGGGAGGGAGTGGGGAGACAAAAAAGATTTTGGACTCTGAGGAGGAAACCGTGCATATGTCGAAATCTGTATGTACTTGTGCGTGTGTGCAAGTGTGCACTGTTAACTTTCAACATCCGTTAGTTATGGGGATATGGATTTCTAGCAAGAGGCTGATGAGCCAACACCAGCTTGTGAAGACCTGTCCGAGCTGATGTTGCTAAGGTGGGAGGCCGTGTGGTCCCTATCAGGGTTGTTGTGAGGCGGAGGACGAGATGACCACACATCTCTGTCAGTCAGTGACACAATACAACACCCATTTCTCTTCATTTTCCCAGTCTCCCTGCGGCCCACCCCCCCCCCCCCCCCCCCCCCCCCCCCCCCCCTTTCAAAAAATCTCCCTTTTTTTGTATTCTTCATTCATCCGATTTTCTTTTCCAGACCATCTAATCTTTCATGTTTAAGCTATTCAAGTACGGTACTTACTTGTGTCGGGGGTGGGGGGTGGGGGGGGTAATTTGCTGTAATTCTAAAGAAAACTGGTTTACTTCAACTACAGACCTGTTAAACTACGATTTTTTTTTTAGCGTATTTTACCAAATCTTAAATAAATGTCAGCGAACCGCCCAGAGAAACGTGGACAAACGAGTCTTGTGACTCGTTTGTCCACGTTTCTCTGGGCGGTTCGCTGACATTTATTTAAGATTTGTTTAGATTTCCGCCTGCAGTCGTTTCACTTTGCAACTAGATGTATTTTACAAATTTGACCGCCTCCAAGACACGCACACAAACTTTAAGCGCACACACATAGACATGCATGCTCTCTTTCTCTCTCTCACAACTTTTCTTTTTAAGCAGATCCCCGTTTCGCAATCTCATAATAATCAGCCTGTTGATTGTGGAGATTTTACAGAAGAAGAAGAAGAAGAAGAGTTGGAAGTGTTTAGTCTCAATAAAAAAAAAAAAAAAAGGTCCAACTTTTGTGTGGTGCGCTTTGCGCGAAACGGATTTTAGTTGTGCTCATGGAAGACGCAACGACTTCATGAATCATGTTTCGTCAAAATCGCATAAAAAATACCTTCAGTTGTACAAGTATTCAAAAAGGCCGAGGCGAAATCTAGTGGGGGGACCTGGAGCAGCAGGTGACACAACGCGGAGATAAGGATGTGTAGGCTGGTGGCTGATGCGAATCTGTCCCTGTCAACGACCGATCGTCCTGTTACCCATTCAAGAAGATATTTCCTGACACCAGTGACAGCAAAATTGCTCAAGGTGGTCTGTCTACTTTATATTTATTTCTGCTATTAAATAGCTCCACTTTCCCCACCCACACCCCCAAAAATGGGGGGGATGGAGGGATGGAGTGGCAGTACAAAGAGAAGAAAAAGACGGAAAAATGAAAACTATGATGTGTATTCATGTGACTGTCACTCTGGTGTATGTGCGTCTGTGGGATGTGGTTGTGTGGTGGGGGGGGGGGGGGGGGGGGGGGGGTGGTGAAAAAGAGAGGAGGAGTATAATAATATATTTTTGTTATTGATTTTTTAAATGAGATGGTCAACTAAATATGTGCAGTGTGTGTGTGTGTGTGTGTAATACACTTGTGCTAGTTGGTGCGAGTGTTTGAGTTTGAGTACAGCACAATCAGTTGGCTGCAAGAATTGCGCGATAAAAGATCCATATTAAAGTGCAAGGTAAGAAAAAATGCTCATTTTTTGTCTTGGAATACTAACATTTCGCTCAATGGAGTACTAATGGTCAATTTTGAGGTAGACACAACATGCTTCTGATATTAAACCTGTGTAAATTACCCCCATATTTGTTTTTCTTTTAAAAGTATTATTACAGCAAGTTTCTGTTTATGGGCTCAAATGTCTTTTTCAAAATCGACAAAAGCACAATGCAATCTAATACATTACCTGAAGTTGTTGGTCCATATTAAAGCTAGCAAAGTAAACATGATCAACAATCGAACAATTCTTTTCAACCAAAATTTTTTGCTCACCAGTAATTAGTATATTCGTTTACCCAATATTGCAATCTAATACTAATACTTGAACTATGAAACATGCTGCTGATATCCTTAAGATGTATTTTTTTTTAATCGTTTAGGCTGTTTATGTCACCTTTCGTAAATAAATGGTAAATCGATACATTTAGCAATGTTCCGTGGAGAAAACTTTTTTTTTGGGTCAAAGTATTGAACGTTCACAAAAATCTTCTTATTCGGTTCGCCAATGAAAGCGTCGTGACCAGCCAGCTCGCGATTTTTTCAACTCGCTAAAGTCATATGAAAAAGTGTCCTTCCAGATGAAACGATTTCTGAAAACCATCGCCATCACCAGACGAAAAAGCAGAAGAGCACACACAACAAAGTGTGATGTACGCAGTTGTAATGCACGACAGAAAAAGGGCAGACATTTCGGCAATATGCCCTTCCTCAGCGACAAAAAATCCAAAACAGTACAGACATTAACATGCGCAATACTCCCCTTGTGAAGCCAAAGGGTGAATGAAGTTGACATGCAACTAATCCTCATTCGCTGGGTATTATATCAGTTTGGCAGCAATGGATAAAATGTAACGGGCATGTGGTCAGATTCTTTCCGTTATGAAACAGGTTCATGTTGAATCACAAAACAATGAAGAACCAAACATTTCAGACATAATAAGATCACCACACTACTTTCGGAGTTGGAAACGTATGTATAGACGGACTCCCGGATGGGAGGTCGTGGGTTCGAATCCCATCAGAGTCATGTGGGTTTTTCTGCCCCGACGGCTCCTACCCCAGAGTTGAGTTTGCTGCGGACTCAGTTGGGAAGACTGGGACCCACACAGTCGAGTTTCATCCACTTAATGGATGCGTTTCTGAGAGTGTTGCTCAAATTTCTGACCAACACTGCAGGTGCCTGTATCTCTCGGGCCTGGTTGACGCCGGGATATATTATGAAAGGAAGCGTAGAGTACAGCCTGTCATGTAGTCTCAGGACCGAAATGGAAATCCGTAGCATCATCTTAATCATCATCATTCTCATCAAAGCGATCAGCATTAAAAAAAAAATGTCTCAAATTCTGTGGCCCCTTCATGCCCTGCTCTCATGGTGACCTCAGTTTCGATGTCCTCTCCACGTCTGTGGCCTTGGTTTGGTTCCGTCGGGGGTCACCGGTATCGGCGAGTCCATGGGGGCTGTCGTTGGACGGACGTGGTGGCGCCTCCGGAGGGGAGAGCTCACTCACGCCGGCTCCGCGACTAAGCAATTATTGTCGTCAGTAGGGGGATTAGTAGGTGGTGTCCTGCGTAGGTTAGATCAGAACAGGCGCCACTGAACACCACCGAAGTGACCTCGGCAGCAGTGCTGTGTGTCTCCTCCGGTGGGTTGCCTCTTGACGACTTGACTTGACTGTGTCTGTCAAGTGGAAAAGCTGCGCGCTGGTTTTATGTCATTGTATGCCGCATGTGTGAGGTGATCGACTATGCGGTGTGTGAACTTGGGAGGGGTTGGGAGGGTGTGTGCGCGCGCGAGGCGTGGGTGTGTATGTGTGCGGTGTGTGTGCGTGTGTGGTTGTGGTGTTCTGATATGGTCTGTGTTGAGAGGGAGAAAGGGGACGGGGGTTGCAGCGGTGAGTGTTGAGATGTGAATTGTCGGTGTAGTGAATGTCTTAAACGCAATGGTGTGGGAAGGTATAGCAGCAGGTTGTTGTGTGTGTGTGTGTGTGTGTGGGTGGGCGCGCGCGCGCGCGCTCGCGGCGCTTGGATGCGACAGGAGTCATGACGGACCGATTTGGAGGGGAGAGGAGGGAGCGAGAGAGAGAGAGGGGTGGGGGTGGGGGTGTGGGTTGCCGACAGATAGAACATAGAGCATGGCTGAGGCGAGCTGCGTTTTTGGGTTCTGAGTTCTCGGT
>JADBJO010007467.1:110000-112452 GCA_016801955.1 Conus betulinus | reverse complement strand
GTCTCATCGTGATGAAATGTGAACTGACGTTTGTTTGCAATACGTGCATGAAAGATCATTTAAGTGTCTGTTGTTATCAGCACGTAAAGCAAAATTTTTTTTTTTTTCGTGATTACGTTCGGAGTGCATTTGTTCAGCTTTGCTGTTATGTCTACTTGAAACTCGCTGCCTCACACCAGGCGAAATTTGCCAGTGACGACGTTTGAAGCTCAGTTTATTCACACACAGCACACACACACACACACACACACACACACACACACCCACACACACACACACACACACACACACGTTTTTTTCCCAAGTAAATATTTTAGAACATTTAGTTTCCAATACATGTATACATAATTTCTTGCACAGTAAGTTAGTAATTACTAGAACCCAATTGTATAAAACCTCATACAAAAAAAAAAGAAGAAAAAAAACACCTTTACTGACCAATTGTGCTTGCAGAATGGGTGCAGTGGAGTTGTCTTCTCCCTTTCCCTATCGATAATGGAAACAGCATGCGCCAGTCATGATCGCTGGGGAGTTCCCTCCAACGTTTTGCCACCCAGGACAGAACCAAGGCTGTCGTGGATTGTAAACGCATGCTGCACATGGTACATTGGTTTATTGCCTCGTCCGAAAGACTAGAACCCAGACCAGCGCTTCTAAGGCCTAGTGAACAGTTTTAGGTTTAAAACACACACACACACACACACACACACACACACACACACACACACACACACACACACTCTCTCTCTCTCTCTCTCTCTCTCTCTCTCCTCTCTCTCTCTCTCTCACACACACACACACACACACACACACACACACACACACACACACACACACACACATAATGCACAATCACGCACGCATGCACACACACACACACACACACACACACACACACACACACACACACACACACACACACATATGACTCGAACCAAGAACACGGAATAAACCGTTTCCATAGGCGATGCTTTCTCCGCTGAGCCAACTATTTTACTATCAACATTCAAACTAGACTGAGGGCAACCTGGTAGAGCTCACACCTCTACCATCGTCTCCCTTTAATCCGGATTCACACCATCAGTTTTGATTTGTCTGCCACACATAACTGAGGGATGCTCCAACAGAAGAAATGAAACGTACGAAAAGGAAGAAAGAAAGAAAGAAAGAGAAGAAAGAAGAGACAGAAAGAAAGAAGGAAAGAAAGAAGGAAGGAAGGAAGGAAAGAAAGAAAGAGAGAAAGAAAGAGAGAGAGAAAGAAAACGTGTGTTCAACTGACTGTAGTCTACGCTTACTTTCATAATATATCCTGGCTTCAGTCTGCCCAAGAGATACAGACACCTGCAGTGCTGCTCAGGAAATTTGTGCAGTGCCCTCAGAGACGCATGTATTGTATGGATGAAACTCAACTGCGTGATCCCAGTCTTCCTGATTGAGCCCATGGCAAAATCAACTCATGGTAGGAGCCGGTCAGGGCAGAAAAATCCCACAAACTAATGGCTGTGAAGGGAATTGAACACACGACCCTCCCAGCCTGAGATCCACAACGCCAACCACTTCACCATGCTGATCCAAGTTTTTTAAATTTTAGCCGTAGAGCATATTTCATCTTTCGAACCAAGTTTTATTGCAACCGGTTCAGTAGTTCTTGTGTAGTCTTGCTGCCAGACAAACAAACAAACCTAGAGACGCAGGTGAAAACATAACTTCTTAGGCGAGTTACAATTACAGTAGTTCAATGACCTACGAATTACTCAGTTACGGTAGTTCATCGACGTACGAATTGCTCATTAATTAATTCTTGCGCTTATCCTATTCAGCTTACTATCGACGCTCTAAGAGCACCATACCTGCTTCACTGTACACGCACAGGTCATGTGTGTGTATGTCTGTGTGACCTCGACGCTCTTGCCAGTCAATGTGATCGCGCCGTCACTGAATGTCATGTGCATATATTAGCCGAGTTTTAGACAGCGCGTGAAATTGCGGGTCACATGATAGCGTGTTTGTTGACAAAACTACAACACGGTTAAACCGTGCTGATAATCTTCTGTTAATCGGGAATACATCAAGTCTTGTCTGTTTCAGGGATGACGACGATGATAACACGTCTGTTGCAAAACTTGGCTGATTGTCACTGCAGTTGTTATTCTGTAACATTTATCAATGATCGGTGTTGTTTATCTTATCTCACAGAAATTCTTCGCTCGTTTGATTAACAAACTGTGTCAGTCTTTGAATCGGAAGTCCAACACAGATCAAAAAAAAAAGAAAAAAAAAAAAGAAAAGAAAATCAGATAGCCTCAATTCTAGGTCAGAAGGCCAGTAGGTTTAGATACTGTGCAGATTTTATCATTCATGCAAGGGGGTGTGAGTGAGTGAAAGGGGGGGGGAGAGAAAAAGAGATTTAACAGAAAGAAAGAAAAGAAAGAAAGAAAAAAGAAGAAAAGAA
>JADBJO010007467.1:67500-105000 GCA_016801955.1 Conus betulinus | reverse complement strand
ATGTTCCACCACAATTATGGTTAAAACATGTTCCTACTCATTTAAAAAACGATTCATGTAAAAAGTCTTCTGAGCATTGGGCAATACACGTTTTTCCTTTAAAATGAATTCACTTACATACAATAGTGTTTTTGACCTCCTCTGAAGAATATGAAATTTAGTCCTGGTGAATGAACATGGTACAGGTTAACCTGTGAAAGTTGTTTGTTTTCTATGATCATATTTTCTGGCAACCATCGAGTGCATGCACGCTCACACACACACATGCACACATAGACAGTCTCATCCCTTCATCAATCTAAATCTTATCCTCTTCTCTTTAAACTAATGAAATATTTCAAAATTCTCATATATGCTATGTCTTATGCATTGAAAATGTCAGACACCGAAAACAGGATCAGCATCCATGAGAGTGGGACATGAAAAGGGAAAGAGGCGGTCATTTAAGATGAATGAATAGGGGGATGAGAGTAATAACAATGTTGCTGTGGAGATCCATTTTGATGTGAAACTTAAGACAGAGCTGCACACTACATTCCCTTCCATGATCACGTATTCTGCATCAACCAGGCCCAGGAGATGCAGACACCTTCAGTGCTGGTCAGGAAATATGAGCAACACTCCCGGAGATGCATCCATTAGTTGGAGAGAACGCTTTCATCACCTGAGTCTGCTGAAACATTCACCACCTGAAAGTCTACCCTGTCACCACAAATGCAATTTAATGACGGAAAGAACCCTAAAGTGTGAAATGCGCAAAGTACCGATAGCCATCAAACTGTTAATCAATAAGTATACAAAACATTCATATCTTGATTAAGAAATAGGTGCAGTAACAAAGATTATGAGACGCATCAACTTCAGGCAAAGTCTGAATGCCTTTGGAATGATTCAATGCCCCCCCCCCCCACCCCACCCACCCACCTTCATACCCTCAATCATCCTGTCTACCGTCTGCAAGGAACATGAAGACATGGACTGAAGACTTAAGGAATGGTTCAGGTTAAATTGGAATTTGATTTAAAAAAAAAAAAAAAAAAAAAAATTGACATTTTTTTTCTCCAACAAACTAAAAAAAAATTGACGTTTTTCTGTCCAACAAACTGGGAAATTGAAAAAAAAAAAAAAAAAAAAAAAGAAAGAAAAGAAGAAGAAAAAATCACAGCAGGCAAGATGCTGGCATTGACATCACAATTTAATTTGTTCACTTCATATGTATTCACCGCCTTTCTGACTAGTTCAAGAGATGACATTTTCAATGACTTCCGTCTTGTTGGCAATCTACTATCTACACACACATGCAAAGACCTTAAATCTAGTATACATACTACAAACAGAGCAGATAGACTACTGACAGCTAACAAAAAACAGTTGTTTAAAAAAGTTGAGTTTTTCTCATGCCTTGGGCAGTTGTTAAACACAGGTGTACTATGAACATGTAGCTGCATTCACACATCTGTGTAAGTGACCCGTCTAGTTTCAGTGGTGCAGGTTTAGTTCAATGATGATTCACACAAATCTTTTAAAGTATATCATTAAAACAAAAAATCATCACCCAGCACGGAATCATCAGTGCACAGATTTCTTGATCATACTGACAGAGAGAAAAAAAAAACTGCCTAGTAATATTAATATATCATTAAAAAATAAAACACAAGAGGGATTCCTTGAGGTGCATTATCAGATAAAAACAATACAAAAAAAAAGACTCCTACAAACCATATTGCTTAGAAAAATAAGTTAACAATGTAACGTGACAAAAGTTCTCAAATTCCCAGCTTATAAGAAAGGGAAAATTTAAAAGAGATGTTCACTGTGACTTAAAAAAAAAGTGGAACACGTGAAAAGCAAACTGAACATGTGTTTTTACATTTTTTTTTGAACATTGAATGAAATGTCCCATTAAATGCCATCATAAAAGATCATTTAAAAACAAACCCCTGGCATAGCTATGGAGCCAGGACAAAAAATTAGTTCATCACACACATGCGCGCACACATGCGCGCGCACACACACACACACACACACTAAAATAAAACAAAACATCGAAAAGTACAAAAACCTAAACAAGTGTATTTAGACCCACATGTGTCTTCACAACAACAATAAAAAAGACTCGAGAGCAACACAGACATTTTTAAAGCAACACCTGAATAAACAGTTTCCAAAGCGAGTCAGCTGACAAATACAGTCTTCACAAACAAACTGGCGATGCACTGAACACCCTGAACCATCCCTATATCTTTGAACATCCCAATCTTCAGCAGTCAGCTCCCATCCTCTGCAGGCCTCAAAACAACAGATTACAGTTTCTGTATGTGCTTTATCCCAAACTGGACTCATTCATGGCTACACGTTTTCTGTCACGCATGTCTTTTCTTCACATTCAGCGATGGATGATCAGTCATGTGGGCAGTTGACAACTGTCTCTTGTCAGGCAGATGAACACTGTTGTGTTCCTGTTTAAATCTGTATTGCTTGGTTTGTACACAAAAAAAAAAGAAGGAAAAAGCACAAAATTTACTGGCTTTTACTGAACTTTGAAAGCCTAACAGGACAAAATTTCCCAAACGATATATATCGAAACTGCCTAAAGTCACTCTGACAACAACCACTTGGTATAACTTCACCTTTATTTCAGAGAAAAGGCCGTCTGCTTTGATCAATAAAATTCACTCATCACGATATTCTATCGGTAGGGTCCAACTTTCTATGAATTTAAAAGTTACTGAAAAATTCTGGTCTTTCGTATCCATGCCCGAAAATGAATTAACTTTCTGAGTGGACAACATCAACTTCACAAACGTTTACAAATCCTAGTCATTTTTTTTTTATCAACATTTAAGGCCTAACAAAATGGTCCCTCAGTTCCTACAAACTTTTCAATGCCATTAATGACTGTAGAAGTCCTGCGTGAACTCGATACATCAACACTTGATTGACCCTTCAGGCAGTTCAATGTATGCTGTTAACACTGTAGTCACTGCACAGAAGACCTCCAATTATGGTCTTTTTTGGCTTTTTTCTTATATCAAAGAAAACCCTAAACTGACAGAAGCGCTAGTTTTGCATAATGATAATGAGTATCCTTTTTAACCTGTTGACATAGTATTTTTGACAAAACAAGTAAGTGTACACTTGTTTGGTAGAGTTGACTATTTCACCACAATTCTTTTTTTTGAACTTGGGAGTGGAATTGAGTTATCAATATCAATAATGTTATTTTCAGGGATGATTATCAAAAAATCATCATCTACAATATTCTCATCACTGACTGATCCATCTTTGTCTGAGCCTTGCATTAAAAATGAGCTCCACCTCTTCAGCACAACTGACAATTTGATGTTTTGTAATACCCTGTTTCCAACAGAACACACTGTTTCAGTACTTGTAGACAGGTTCATGACCATCCTTACTATTTCGTTCAGACTTGGTCTGGTTGAGAAGATGTTAAAGCATGCAGGTGGGTCCACACTCTCAGCATGCCCTCTGCGGAGGCATCAGTCTGAGGCAGGCACAGCACATGTCCAGTGATCCTCCCTCACGGGCCTCGCCTCCTTCCTACACCGTGAAATGCAAGACATGCAGGCTCACCCACACAGCTGGCCATTGGAGGCCGGTCACACACACTACAGTGCACAAATCCACACACACAGGTCACCTCACCACCTCCCTTGGGGTTCCCCTGTGCCACAAAGACAGCTGTCCGCTCATGGCATGCTATTTCACACACGCACAGGCCTGTCCCCTCCCTCCCTCTGAGGTCATGATGAAGGTCGGGTCACATTAGGCAGTCCGCTGATCCACAGACTAAGTCCGTCACGACCCCTGAACTCTGGAGACTACCTTCTGGTCAAACAAGACGCAATCAATGAATACCTTCCAAGAGTCGAGTGTCACCGGCTCCCTTGGGACACAGACATGATGCTCTGGGTAAACTATTCTCTCAGTCCTGTGAAAGTCAACCACCACCTCTCTCAGGTGAAGAGTCACATTAACCTTTCAATCGATCCTCACACATGACCCATACCCAGGACTTGTTTGGCACAGAGGTCCTGGAGAGGTCACTGGCATCATCACAGACACGTTCTGATTCACTCCCCAACTGCTCCTCCTCCTCCTCGTGACATGACCTAAGTTGTGGGACACTGTTGTTTGTTGAACACAGGATGGAAGAGGCCGACCTCAGTGGTCCATTCCCTGGGAAAATGTGTTGATCTGGGCGTTCAGTCGGCGTTCAGTGTCGGGCGCTCCAGTTCTCGAAGAAGGGTGCTCAAGTTCGTGTGGCATGCTTGTGCTCCTTCTCGAAGAAGGCCTGGGTGGCTTCTTCCGCCATGTCGGGCAGCTGAGACCACAATGAGGAATACAGAATGATGGAGATGGTGTTGATAATGACGATGATGATGACGGTGATGATGATGGTCATAATGATGATGATGATGGTGATGATGATGGTGATGATGATAATGATGATGATGGTGATGATGATGATGATAATGATGATGGTGATGATGATGATGATGGTGATGGTGATGATGCAAACTGATAAATGAGCTTAATTTACCTAAGATATGATTTTGAGGACTCTCTCTCTCTCTCACACACACACACACACACACACACACACACACACACACACACGCATGATGATAATGGTGATGGTGATGATAATGATGATGGTCATGATGATGGTGATGATGATAATGGTGATGGTGATGATGATGATGATGACGGTGATGATGATGATGATGATGATGGTCATGATGATGGTGATGATGATGGTCATGATGATATGATGATGATGATGGTGATAGTGATGATGATGATGATGATGGTGATGATGATGGTGATGATGATGATGATGATGGTGATGGTGATGATGCAAACTGATAAATGAGCTTAATTTACCTAAAGATATGATCTTGAGGACTCTCTCTCTCTCTCTCTCTCTCTCTCTCTCTCACACACACACACACACACACACACACACACACACACACACACACACACACACGCACTCACATTCAAACATATACACACTCCTCCCTCTCTCCCCCCTCCAACACACACACACACACATACACTCAATTACTCTCATTCACATCACACACATACATATTCACTTATTCACTCAATCTCACTCTTACACATCACACACGCACACTCTAACCCCATCAGCCCTACCCAACCTGACCTTCACACACACACACACACACACACACACACACACACACACACACACACACGAACCTGCAGACACACTCTGTCTCTCATTCACTTCACACTCAATTGATCAGATGTACACACACACACACACACACACACACACACACACACACACAGGCACAAACACTGACACACACAGAGAAACACACCCTCTCTCTCTCTCTCTCTCTCACACACACACACACACACACACTACATCCTCACACACATACACTAACATATTCACACCACACACACATACACACACACGCGCACTTTTACGCACACACACACTCACTCTCACCCCCACCCCCCAACACACACTTTCTCACTGTAACTCACCTCGTCTTCTGAACTGGAGTGGGGCAGTTCCAGGCGTTCCACTTTAGGGTACTGTGCCGGGGGGTGCTCGCTGACCAGGGACATGGGTTCGGATCCCTGACTGTCATCCGGATGGAGCCCAAACTGCCCAGCTTGCCGTGACCCCGCCTCATGCAGTTTGCGCTCCTCAGCCGCCATCCCTGTTTGTGCCAGTCAGATTCAAACAATTCATCACTGTCACCACCGCCAAAAGAGGTCTTGCTTTCTCCCTGTGTTTGGGTGGTTGGTTGGTTTGATGGCTAATCAGTTAACACAATAACTACAGTGCCAGTTTTTATTTAAAAAAAAAAAAAAAAAAATTGGTGGGCAGAGCAACCGTGGTCCCCAAGACGAACCCAATGAATTTGGTTCGGATCTGTGGTGTGGGTCTGTGGTGGTATCTGTGGTGGGTATCTATAATGTGGGTCTGTGGTGGTATTTGTGGTGGGGATGCATGATGATGATCTGTGGTGTGGATCTGTCATGTGGACCTGTGGTGGGGATTTGTGGTAGGTGTCTGTAGTGATCAATGGTGTGGATATGTGGTGTGGGATCTGTAGTGTGCAACCGTGGTGTGGATATGAGGTGGGGATCTGAGACTGGTGTTTGTGGTGGGGTTCAGAGGTGGGGATCTGAGATGGGAGATCTGAGATGGAGATATATGGTGTAGATCTGAGTGGGGATTTGTGGTGGGGATCTGAAATGGGGATATGTGGTGGGGATTTGAGATGGGGATTTGTGGTGGGGATCTGTAGTGTGCACCTGTGGTGGGGATCTGAGATTGGGGTCTGTGGTGGGGATCAGAGGTGGGGATCTGAGATGGGAACATGTGGTGGAGATCAGAGTGGGGATTTGTGGTGGGGGGTCTGTGGTGGGGATCAGAGGTGGGGATCTGAGATGGGAATACGTGGTGGAGATCCGAGTGGGGATTTGTGGTGGGGATCTGAGATGGGGATTTGTGGTGGGGATCTGGAGTTGGATCAGAGATGGGAGATCTGAAATGGGGATATGTGCTGGGGATCTGAGATGGGGATTTTGTGGTGGGGATCTGGAGAGTTGGGATCTGAGACGGGAGATCTGAAATGGGGATATGTGGTGGGGATCTGAGATGGGAATGTGTGTCAGTGGGGGTCTGTGGTTGGGATTTGCAGTGGGGGGTTTTCAAACCAAAGCCATCACCAACAGACCAATAAATAACAGGCTCCTGCATTCAAGTGCATGGCACCCACAAACAGCACCAGCCTGTCTTTTCCAGATCTATCAAATGGGAAAAGGTAATTTCCATATTAAATTTGAAAAGAGGCAGTGATGTAGAGAGAAAGTAAGTGTGTGTGTGTGTGTGCGTGTGCGTGTGTGTGTGTGTGTGTGTGTGTGTGTGCGTGTGTATTATGTATGAGTGTATGCATGCATGCTTGTGTGCATTCATACGTGTGAGTGTGAATGTGTGAAATTGTGAGTGTGTGTGTGTGTGTGTGTGTGTGTGTGTGTGTGTGTGTGTGTGTGTGTGTGCGCGCGCACTTGTATGAGTGTGTGTGTGTGTGCATGCATAGCTACGTGGGTGTGTGCGTGCGTGCGTGCGTGCGTGCGTGCGTGTGTGTGTGTGTGTGTGTGTGTGTGTGTATGTGTGTGTGTGTGTGTGTGTGTATGCGTGCATGCCCAATGTGTGTGTGTGTGTGTGTGTGTGTGTGTGTGTGTGTGTGTGTGTGTGTGTGTGTGTGTGTGTGTGTGCGTGCGTACGTGCATGCGTGCGTGCATGCCTGAGTGTGTGTGTGTGTGTGTGTGTTGTGTGTGTGTGCGCCTGTGTGTGTGTGTGTGTGTGTGTGTGTGTGTGTGCTGTGTGTGTGTGTGTGTGTGTGTGTGTGTGCGTGCCTCTGTGTGTGTGTGTGTGTGTGTGTGTGTGTGTGTGTGCATGCGTGCATGCCTGAGTGTGTGTGTGTGTGTGTGTGTGTGTGTGTGTGTGTGTGTGCATGCCTGTGCGTGCATGCAGTGAGTGTGGTGTGTGTGTGTGTGTGTGTGTGTGTGCATGCATGCCTGTGTGTGTGTGTATGTGCATGTGCATCTGTGTGTGTGTGTGTGTGGTGTGTGTGTGTGTGTGTGTGTGTGTGTGTGTGTGTGTGTGTGTGTGTGAGTGCGAGTTTTGGCCGTCTCATCTCTTCCATGATACTTCAGGGGCATTACTTTCAAGCTGCTCACAGCCACACCTGATTTGTCCCACCACAGCCCTGGCTCCAGGATACCACGAGGCAACCCACCAGTGGAGATCCTGCACTGCTGCAGAATGCCTGAATCCACATGCCAGTCAAAGAAAAGGAGCCTGACAGGCCAAGGAATGCAATCCATGCCTGCGATAAGTGTGTGTCTAAGGCAAGCGCTGGAATGATCAAGGAGAATGTGCTTGCAAAGATACCGTCGGGGTCTCCCTTTAGAGGAGGACCATTACTCTATCTGCCCATCATCACTGTTGGGTTTCACTGGTAGTATTTTTTTCTACCTTTAGTTCAGAACAGGCACCAGTGAACATCACCGAGGTGATTTCAGTAGCAGTGCAGAGTCTTCTCTATTGGGTGACCTTGCACCGACAAACATGCTGTGGATAACTCCTTGGAGGACCTGCTGAGAGACTCTTGACCAGATGTGTATGTGTGGTTCTACAATATTTTAACAACCCACTTTTTCTTGATGTAACAAAACCCAGACTCAAACTCAATCTTCTACAACTCCTGGTGAACTCATGAAACAGGATGTCCGTTATTTAAAACACACACACACACATAGACACACAGTACACACACCTGATATCCCCCCCCCCCCCCCCCCCCCATGAGTGCCATGAGTGTAATACCTCTGAAAGGGGATAGATAAAGTGGTGGCCAAAAAACAAAACAAAACAATACAAAAAAAAACCCAAAAGGTAAGGAAGAAAAAACTCACTAAGTAAGTTTTACTAAAGCAGTACATATTCTTGGTTAAAAAGCACATTTGAAAAACAAAATGCATTCTAAAACAAATGCTAGTCTAACAAGTCGATAAACAAAAAATAAAAACAAAATTAGAAACAAAACAAAACAAAACAAAAAAAAAAAAAAAAAAAAAAAAAGGAAAAAGAAAAAGAGAAAGTCCTTGAATCAAAGTGCAGAGAAAACACTTACGGAGGCTCTGCCGTGAGCCTTGACTCATCTGAGCCTCCAGGCGAGCCTTCTGAGCCTCCAAGAACTGCAGCTGGTCGTCATAGCGACGGATGCTTTTCAGTAGTCGTCCATGGCGCTGAACCGCTCAGATCCAGACTCCGTGTTGCCAAGGGAACCGCTGTAAAAACAGCACAGCATTGAGCAAGGCGCTTTGTCTTCCTTTCTCTTTTGATTGAGGACTCCCTTTGTCAGCTAACAGTTCCCTTTCCAAAGATCGTTGGCGATTCAAAGACCATCCTTTGGCCACAGAGGTAATGTCCCCTGATGTCTGCCATGAACCATGAAAACAAGTCTCAATCCAGAGGAGGGTCAAAGTTGAGAAAGGAGGTTGGGAAGCAGTGGAGGGATGGTGGAGTTGGGGGGGGGGGGGGGGGATGGGGGAAGGAGAAGGCAGGAGGAAGGGAGGGAGGGAGGAGTGGATGGGGAATGTTTTTCTTCCGACATGATATTCCTGTCTGACATAAAAATGGATTTGCTGTCATTGCTGTCAGCCAAATGTTGATGATTCAGCAGATAAACACAAAGTAACACATGCATGCTATTAGATGATTCAAATTTCTTTTTCCTGTTCATTTTTAAAATGTCCACACAGATTTTTTTATGAACACTAGTAGTAAATTTTCTGTGATTTCTTTAGTGATCTTGCTAAATTCTGAACTGGAAAATATTTGAGAGGTGTAAGCACTTACTTCGAATTTTTGTAGTTTGCATCAGCTAAAGAAGTGGAAAGATTTACATTGTTTGATCAAAGTGAGTTCCCCCCATCACATAAATCCATGCAGTACCTGAGCCTTAACCCATCACACAAGCACAACTTCCTCTTGAAAACAACTGGTTTCATTCCCCCACCTTGTCCAGGGAAAGAGTGACCTCTGACCTGTCTTAAAAAAAAAAAACCCACTGTCAGACAAGAAAACTACACTCTGAGAAGTACGATGGCCAGAGTAGTTTACCCCCTTGCACACTCAATCAAAAATTCTGCGTTGTGCAGCTGTTCAAGATGGGGCACATCACCATGAGTGAGCAGCTTGTTGAATTGATCACAACTGACACAATGCCACAGAGTTCATTCTGGACCTGTGGCAGCCACTCTGTCTATCGGATGCAGCACTCCCTACCTGAACTTCTCTGAAGCGTCATCTCTACCTCCAGTTTTTTTTTTTTTTTTTTAATTTTTCAGGCTGATGCCACCATGCTGAAGTTCTGAGAGTAGAATCTGCAAAGTGTTTGATGAACAGCAGTAAAACTGCAAACAAAGTTCCAGCGACCAGAAAACGCAGGCACCCTTCTCTTCTCTCATGAAAAACTGACCGAAAACATGACCATGGTGAATTATGCACCACTGCTGTGTAGAGAATTTCATTGAAGTGTGAAGGTCAGGAGCTGAATTATGCAACATTGTTGTGTAGAGAATTTCATTGAAGTGTGAAGGTCAGGAGCTGAATTATGCGACATTATTGTGTAGAGAATTTCATTGAAGTGTGAAGGTCAGGAGCTGAATTATACAACATTGTTGTGTAGAGAATTTCGTTGAGTTTTTGAAGGTCAGGAGCTGACCT
Organism: Conus betulinus; assembly: GCA_016801955.1. Taxonomy (NCBI): domain Eukaryota; kingdom Metazoa; phylum Mollusca; class Gastropoda; order Neogastropoda; family Conidae; genus Conus; species Conus betulinus. The sequence continues at coordinate 94,688 of JADBJO010007467.1, read as the reverse complement.
TACACTAGGTCAGTGGAAAGCATCTGGATACATTTCAAACAGTCGCTGTTGAGTGCAGCAGACGACAAAGTGCACATACCAAAATGAGTGCAGCAGCTTCAACAGGCCAGATACTCCATGAAAGTGTCGTCTTTGTGATTGAGACTCCCACTCCTGCATTTGTCTGTACAGCTGGAAGTGGCACAGCTTGAGCTCAGCAGCACACCAGGACAAGAAGAATGAGTTGTCCCTGGCCAGCCTTGGCTAAAGGAGGCTTGATGAGGTCTGCTAGTTCTTCGATATTCACTTTGAGTGTGTGTGTGTGTGTGTGTGTGTGTGTGTGTGTGTGTGTGTGTGTGTGTGTGTGTGTGTGTGTGTGAGTGCGTGTGTGTGTGTGTGTGTGTGTGTGCGTTTATGCATGCATGCATTTGTGTGTGTGTATGTATGTATGCGTGCATGCATGTGTACCTACATGTGTGAGTGTGCATACGTGCCTGTGTGTGTGTGTGTGTGTGTGTGTGTGTGTGTGTGTGTGTGTGTGGTGTGAGTGTGGGAGTGCGTTTATGCATGCATGCATTTGTGTGTGTGTGTATGTATGTATGCGTGCATGCATGTGTACCTACATGCGTGAGTGCATACGTGCATGTGTGCGTGCGTGTGTGAGGTATGTGAGGGTGAGGTGCATGCATGCATGCGTGCTGTATGTGTTTGCTTAACAGTTAATGTCACACCAGCAGTCACACACCAAAGCACAGCCTGTAGTGTAATGTCCTAATCAGATGTAAACCTGTCAGTGATACCTGTGTCGGTCCGATGTCATGGAAGTGTGGGAGGTGTCGGTGCGAGCGGAGTTGTGCTGGCTGCGGATGATCTGCTCCACGTCCTCCACACTGTTCCGCAACACATTCATCTCCCGCCGCATCACATGGTTCTGTGTCTGAACACCGCAAACAGGGGCAAACAAATGATGAAGTGCTCAGCATCAAAACTTTGGAAAGCAGGTAAGAAAACTTTTAACTGGCTAAAAGCTTTACTGACAAACTGAAAGAAAAAAAAGATTTAACTCATAAACAGGAAAAACACATTCAGCAGAGAGACAGTGTCACTGGACAGGATCTATTCTTCAGCAACCCAAAATATACACACAACATAATAATAGATGCAAGCAAGCACGCGCTCACACACATGCATGCACACACACACACACACACACACACACACACACACACACACACACACACATACACACACCCACACACACACTGTTTTCTCTTCCCTTTCTCCTGTTCTTACATGTGAATAGTGAGATCAAAAGTCTCTGTAATATGAACATTTTCTTTTTTGACTAGTGAAAATTTTCAAACTAACACAACCTTTAATAAATCATGTAAAGTACTTGGAATGCTTTTGCCTGTTGTTTTGCAAGTTATTCAAAATCATCTTCCCTTTGATGATCTGCACTATAATAAAGGTGGCAGACAATGACACTGCTGTGAACATGAAGGAACAAAAGATGAACCTTTTGACTGCTACAGTACCCACAAGCATAGTTTTTTTCAGTGTGAGACTTGCAGAATCTTTGTGATGGGATGAGGCAGACAGACCAGGTCACCAGAAATTTGCACCAGTGAGAAATTTGCAGCATCCTTACATTGGAAAGGGGCAGACAGATCAGGTCACTAGTGAAAAACTTGCAGAATCCTTACATTGGAAAGGGGGAGATAGATCAGGTCACTGGTGAAGGACTTGCAGAATCCTTACGTTGGAAAGGGGCAGGAAGATCAGATCATTATCGAGACACTTTTAGCAGCCTTGAGGGTGGAATGGGTCAGACAGATCTTCTAATCAGACAGAATCTTGCAGAATCCTTGCAATAATAGAAAGGGGGCAGCCAGATCAGAATGTTGGTGAGAGACTTGCAGCATCCTTGTGATGGAATGGGGCAGAGACATCATGCTGCCAGGTACCCACTGTCTGTCTGATTCTCATGCCACTTGTTCCACCCCAAACACAGCCACACCCAGAAAGCTTGTAGCAGCAGCACCAGCAGTCAACCAACATCACTCTGTTTTGAGATGACCCACCAGAGGAGACACTGCATGCAGTCGCATCAGAGTTGTTCAAAGGCAGAACACCATGTACTAAGCCTCTGCTGATGACAGTAATGGCTGTATCATGGAGCCAACACATCTGCATCCCCCTTTTGGAAGGCACCACCTCCTCTACCAAACAACAACTCCCCAAAAAACATTCCGATACCAGTGACCCGGACACAAACTCACCAAGGGCACAAACACAGAGAGGACACTGGGACTGAGGTCACCGTCAGAGGAGGGCATGATGGACCACAGAATCTGATCATCAGGGAGGGTGAGGGCCATCAGGCCGATGATAGGGAGATCCATTCTGGGCGGAGACTACATGACAGCGGTTGTCCTCATAACAAAACATCCTGGCATGAACCAGACCTGAGAGAAACAGACACCTGCAGTGTGGGTCAGGAAATTTGACATTTCAACAGAAGTGTCCACTGAGTGACGGAAAACTTGTCTGTGCGGTTCCAGTTTTCCCACTGGGAGCCCACAGCACACACACACAGCTTGGGTTAGGTGCTGGCTGAGGCCAAAACATTCCACAAGTAAATGCCTCTCCAGAGACTGGAACCCACAACTTCGCAGCCCGCATCTAGCGACGCTAACCACAACACCAAGGTGGCTTGTCGACTTGTTCATATTCACAAGGGACAGAGTAACGTCATTACTGTGAAGCAGTTACACCTTTCACGTCAACCTGATGCATGTGTCTCCTCTTCAAACCTGTTCACCCCATTGTCCTGTACACCAAACTGCTCTCCCAAGCCAAGATTCAGAAAAAAGAAGCAGGTTATGTTTAGCATGGCAAAAGCTTTCTACAAGTAACTTTTGTGTTTATCCAGTGGCGCCATCATCACACACGCACCACATCAGAGTAACATTGAGTCCTCAAGGTGCTGTTAACAGTTCCATAGAAACCAGTTCCCTCCCCTAACACACACACTTATCACCATCACCATTCTTGATAACCACCTTCCTAATACCTCCTCCACACACATCACTCCTTTATTAACAATTCATTCACTTTGCAGCCACAGTACAGGAATGTAGGTAAGCATGAAATGAGTCTCTACATACCAAAATACCCCCCAAAACCGGAATGATCATCCTCAAGATCGTGGGCACCAAAGGAAAGAAGAAAAACGACAACAACAACCAAAAAAAAAAAAATAATAAAAACAACTAGGAAGCAGTTATTTCATACACCTTACAAAACAGGTCAGTCAATCTTTAGCAAACAGGTCTCTATCAGACATCACAAACAAGAGATGGAACATGCATGAAACAATACTCCCCTGCTGGCTCGAAGCAGCAGAGAATTTTGTTTTCTGCATTTTGCTATGTTTCTTATTTCAAAGACCTGAAAAAGGCGTATCAGTTAGAGGTTCTGCTGTTTGTTTTGCACAGCGCACTCAAGAAGTGTGGCTTTGCGCTCGGTTTTGTGCGATGTTTTGCATTCTGGCTTGGTTTTGGGATCACCCCCAGTCTGTTTTGAGTTTTCGTGTGTACGCACGGTACATCATGCTCAACAGTTCAGCAACTAACTGCATGCAGTCTCCACCTGTAGCTGGAAGAGCAAACCAGAATAAAACCACATTTCTCACATATCCACACTCACTGTTTCGACAACATCACCTTTACAGTCCTTTGCATCCCATCATATACAGCAAAGGTGAACAAACATTCAAAATAACGTAAGTCAGTTTAAAAAAAAAAAAAAAGAAAAAAAAAAAAAAAAAAAAAGAAAAGGAAAAAATATATGATCTACATTAAAAAGATATTCTTTACAGTGATATCTGACAGATGTTAATTATTCAATTATGCACTCAACATAAACTCCATTGATTAATGGTCACCCCCCCAACCTTGTTAACATCTAATGATTTTCAGCAGTAAAATTTCCACACAACAGAATGTGAATGCTGTTAATTTACTATTCTATTCAGTTCCTTTATAGCACATAGACATATACTTTTTTGTTGTTACTGATTTCTTCAAAGGAACATGTCTTACATCAGGGGAGTAACTCCTGTTGCAATCTTGCCCCGCCCGCATGAGTTCTCGCCTCAAGTGGCGATTTTCTTCCCCGTAGGGTGTCAAGCTGAGAGAGTGCAACCTGTGAGGTTAGAAAGGAACACACAGACACACACACACACACACACACACTGGTTATGCCACACAGCAAGACGAACCCTGTAGCTGTGGGGGAACCAAAGAATATCCACACATAGACACGCACACACATGAAAAGTGCAGCTATGTGTCCCTCAAAACAAAAAGCAAAAACAAAAACCCTTCAAATTGCTAAGGTTATACAGCCCAAGGGTTAAAGCAGACAACACGGACGAAAGAGGATAGCGGTTATTTAAAGGGCAAAAGTCTTTTTTCTTTCAAAATGGATTACAAATATCAACATTTTCCATTCTCATTTTCATTAAGGAGGCGTCAGTGCTTGCAGACTAGTCTATATACGCTACACCACATCCGCTAAGTTTAGAGACCACACTGTGCGTGATTTAAGGCTGATGGATAAATGAATGAATAACTGTGATGAGAGAATTGAAGAAGAGCATCTCGTGGCTACGATTTAGCAGATGTCAGACCTTCACATCAGCTAACGCGCTGGTCATTTTTATCATGGTATGTGTGTGTAGTGAATGTACACATATGTGTTATGATTGTGTATATCAACAGTGTCATTGTGACAAACATTTTTCTTTTCCACGTGGATGCTGACTTCTAGGCATCTGCTACAACAGATCTGGGAAGCTTAATTCAACAGTCGACTCTTCGTGTCTGAAATCTGGAGGGAATTTCTAGTGTTGAGTTTAAAGACAAAACCACCCTAACCAACAAACCATTTCAAATATGACCCTTTCATTTTCTTTCCTTCTTTTCTTTTTGGAGGGAATTTCTAGTGTGGAGTTTAAAGACAAAAAACCACCCTAACCAACAAACCATTTCAAATATGACCCTTTCATTTTCTTTCCTGCTTTTCTTTTTCTTTCCAGACCAACCATGAAAGAACATGGTAATAATAAAAACAAAAACAAAACAAAAAACAAAGAATTAAACAACTAAAGGAAAACCACCTATAACAAAAGAGTTAGTTAGAAAAAAAAAGAACAAACCAAACACAAATTTTTTCAAATAGAGGAGCTGCCTATTTGCTGACTCCGCTGAAATCACGATTTTTTTTTTCTCTTTTTTTTTGTTTTTTTGAAATTATGTTGGTACAGGAGACCTTTAAAAAAACTGCAGACAGTTTTCTTGGCCTGCGCCAAGCAAAAAAAAAAAAAAAAAAAAGTCTAGCAGTGGAAGTGACACACTCGATTCAAGTTAGCACAGCGGCTAATGTGAGTTTACATGGCGCAGTAGATTATTTAAGAAAAAAAAAAAAAAAAGCATAGAAATTGGGTTGACCATCCTAACTGCTAGCCCCCCTTTCTGTTTTCCTGTGACAATGCTGCCACAGTGAGATTTTTTTTTTTTTTTTTTTTTTGCTCTCACACAAAAGAGCGCACACAGCAGCAGAGCAGATAACTCCCCTATCATTATTGAAGTTCCAGTACCAGAGGGACACACTGCCCTGCAAGGAAAGCTGAGGGAGAGTGAGATGAGACAGTGTGGGAGAATCAAGCGGGTGGAAGAGAGGCGAGGGGAGCCACAGGGTCAAATCCCAGAGCAGCGAGTGTCATGAACTGACAGTCCAATCAACAGCACTCCCACCTGTCACCGCCACAGCAAACATCTCTCCCTCTTCCACTCTCAGCCCTTTTGCCACTTAGTCCACCAGCCTGCCACTCAATGACAATGACATCATACCCCCCCCCCCCCACCCCTCCTTCCTCTCCCTTTCTCCCATAGACAATCAACATGGCATGTATGGTGTTCATGGCTCTCATTACCATTGCTTTATTTCCTTTTCTCTAATTCAGGAAGCATACCACACAATTACCATATTTCAAGAACAGTCTGCATTCTAATCCAAAAATAATTTCTTGATCATTTGATATCTGACTACGGTGATGACAAATCAAGGCTTTCATCTGATTTAGTGGGTTTTTTTTTTTTTTTTTTTTTACAAATGTCTGTTGTGAAGTGTCTTCACCTGAATGGATTAAGCATAACAAATGATAAAAATAATGAGCATTACACAATGTTACCATTATTATATATTCTCTCTTGGTTCCCTGTTGTATTCAATAACCAGCTGAAAGGCTAATTTTGTCTTAAGTAGTTGCCATCAAACCGCTAGTTTCAACAGCAAGATCTATGATTTTTACACCCCCCTCACCCCCAACCCTCCTCTCCCCCTCTCCCCTGCATATCCCCTTCAGCCCTTCTCCTTTCTGCTCTTCTGAACCCAGCATACGTCAATAACGCTGATTTACATGATCGATGGACAGTGATAGAAAGAAGACAAAGGCACTACACTGTGTTTGTGCTGCTAGGCTCTGTTTCTATGGATTGACAACAACAGCTGAGAAAGGAACTCTTCAATGAAGCAGGGAACAGTACACAGTAAATAACAAACGAGCAGGCTAACTCTTGCTCCCATGACGAAATAAACAGATGCCCGTAACTTCAAACGAATGCTGCTTACGACACCAAATCTCACAGCAGATATGACAGCACAGAACACACAAAGGAAACAAGGGGGATGTTTCTTTCTTTGTTCTGTATGCTCTGTGCTCTCATATCTGCTAGGCGATTCAGTGTTGTAAGCAGCATGCATTGTTTCCCTTGTTTGTTCTGTGTGCTCTGAGCTGTCATGACTGCTAGGCGATTCGGTGTCATGAGCAGCCTTCGTTTGGAGTTATGGGCGTGCATGTGTTTCCTCAAGGGAGCAAGAGTGATGCTACTTCTTTGTTATTAACAGCTAAGAAAGCAGTGTGTACTCCACAAGTCTGTTTGCACTTGCTTCAATGGCAGAGTGTCAGATGACAAAAGGAAGTGGGGATTCTGCAGTGCCTTGACAGACAGATTCCTAATTTTGGAAAAGGTGTGAGTGACCACAATGGTCCGCTGTAAACACCAACACACAGAAAAAAAAAAAAAGAAAAAAAAAAAAAAAAACTGTGGTAAACTACATCCACAAAAAGATTTTTAGAGTAATTTGGACTTGCAGAATTTTGAGGATAATTTTCTTTTCTTTAAAAAAAAAAAAAAAGCACTGTAGTTTTGTGACTTTTTTTCCTCAAAGTTTGTTTGGCACTCTTTCAAATGATTTGAAAATTGTATGAATATTATGTTGAAAAAAAAAAAAAAAAAAAGGTCAAAAGTTTGAAACTGTCATGATATGAAGATAGAGAGGGGTGGGAATGGGCAGAAATAGCAACATGGACGAGCTTTGGAACTGCTTATTATAACCATTATCATCATCATACCATGAATTGCTACTTCACACCAAAACGCACTGGCTACAGTCAACATCAGTAGGAAAAGGGTTAAATAACATTATCAGTTGTGGCAAAAGGGTTAATCAATATTTCACAGCACACAAAACAGGAAATCCTTTTTTTCCCCCCCACTCACACCATTCCTAAACACAAGCTTCCCTCTCCCATATTCGATTCTATTTCAGACTTGTTGTATTATGACAACCACTGAGACAGATGGGTCAGCCACACCATTCGTCCCTAAATCCTTTCCTCTCTTTCCTCCATGTTTCTCAAACTTGCTTTGTTTGCTTCTAATGAAATGAAAAATTATCAAACCAACAAAACAAACAAAACAAACAATCAACACCCCCCCCCCCCTCCCCCAAGGAAAAAAAAAAAGAGAAAAGGATGGAAAAGGCCTTAAACATCAAGTACCATCACATTAACACCCTATAGATTAAGAGACAGAGAAAGAGAGAGAGAGAGAGAAAGACAGAGAGAGAGAGAGGAAGAAGGAGATGAAGAAGAAGAGAAGAGAGAGGGGGGGGGGGGGGGGGGGGAGAGAGAGAGAGAGAGAGAGAGAGAGAGAGAGAGAGAGAGAGAGAGAGAGAGAGAGAGAGAGAGAGAAACACAGACAGATACAGCGACATAGAGAGACAGAGAGAGACAGGGAGAGAGAGAGAGAGAGAGAGAGAGAGAGAGAGAGAGAGAGAGAAAGACAAAAGGAGAAAGACAGGCTTAAAGAGATAACACCATATCCATTTGTAGAATGAGGAATGTGGGTGGTGGAATGAACAAACAAAACAAAAACTATGGCAAAGCAGAGAGAAACCCAAGCGCTCACACAAAGACACACAGACAAAGACACAGACAGACAGCCAAACACACACACACTACATACACAAACAGACATGCACCTAACACATTCATAGTCTCCAAACACGATATTGTCCCCTTCCACATACTCTCCCTCCTCCAGTCCATTATATCCACGACAACTTGTCTGCACTGACTCTCCCCCCTCCTCCTCACCATCCCTCCCCCTCCCTTCTCCACACACTACTACTTTCCCCCATCCTGTGATCAAAACCTGTCCCCCTCTCCCTAACCTGGCTTCATTTCTCAAAGCACACACAGACACACATTCTCTCTCTTTCACACACACCCCCCCCCCCCCCCCCCCCCCCCCACACACACACACACACACATACACGCACACACACACACACACACACACACACACACACACACACACACACACAAGTCCCTGACCTTCAACTCCGCCACTTTCTTGTCCAGGGTGTCCGACTCCTCCCGCACGCTCCGTTCCAGCTCGGAAGAGCGTTCGCTGAGCGACGTCACCTCGCTGTTGCGCTGATGGAGCTCCGTGGTGAGTTGCCCCAGCTTCTGCCGCATGGCTGTCAGCTCCGTGCTGTGTGTGTCGTTCACCGTCGCCAGCTTGTCTTTCAGCTGTCACAAACACAGGTGCAGGGTTGCCAACTCCCCCTTATGCAATGTTCAGCACTATCATTATTATTATCGTTACTGAGAGTACTTGTATTGTGCCTATCCTGGTTTCAGTATCATTATCATTACTGACAGTTCTTGTGTTGTGCCTATCCCGGTTTCAGTATCATTATCATTACTGAGAGTACTTGTGTTGTGCCTATCCTGGTTTCAGTATCATTATCATTATTGTTACTGAGAGTAATTGTGTTGTGCCTATCCTGGGTTCAGTATCATTATCATTACCGTTACTGAGAGTAATTGTGTTGTGCCTATCCCAGGTTCAGTATCATTATTATCATCATTACCGAGAGTACTTTTGTTGTGCCTATCCCTGGTTCAGTACCTTTATTACTATCATAACTGAGAGTACTTATGTTGTGTCCATCTCGATTTCATTATCATTCTTTTTATCATTACTGAGACTACTTATGTAGTGCCTATCCCTGATAGAGACCAAACTCTGAGCCCTTTATGAACCACTCTCTTTTCCACACGATGGGGTGCTCCCCTGGTAAAACCTGACTGAAGAGCTGCCTGCTGGCGCTACGGTCAGCCGCTTCTCCTGTCAATCTGTCAAGTGTCATTCACTCTCAGATTTTTCATTCACTATTTCAATTTTTCATGGAAGGTGTATGCAATGTTTATCTATGCTATCCATTCCAACAGCCAAATTGGTCTTCCTCACTGAAAGTTAGTAATGGGATTTCATGTGTGTGCAAGATGCATTATGTGCATTGACAAATGGAACCACGTTTTTTATAGCGTCATTCAGAGGATGTTTCTGGAGACAAGAGTCAGAACCAATGTTAATTCTGAAAGAAAAATCACCCAATCTGGAAACAGCCCAGTACAGATTCCAACCTGCTACCCCAGGATCACCAGGATCAAGATGTGCATGAGTGCGTGCGTGCGTGCATGCATACGTGCGTGCGTGCGTGCGTGTGTGTGTGTGTGTGTGTGTGTGTGTGTGTGTGTGTGTGTGTGTGTGTGTGTGTGTGTGTGTGTGTGTGTGTGTGTGTGTGTGTGTGTGTGTGAGTATAAAAATGAATGTGTGTGTGTGTGTGTGTGTGTGTGTGTGTGTGTTGTTGAAATGACACGTTACAATTATCAATTTGATGCCTGTCATGATCATTGACATCACTACTGAAGCATGTCCATCATAGCACTGAAACCCCATAATAATAAACTACATTTAACTTCAGAACTAAGCATGCTCCAAGCCAACCAGCTGAGCTATATTGGCCCTATATAAAATACACACACACACATATCCACACACACACATATGCACACACACAAGCATGCACACATACGCACACACACATACACAAACACACACACAAAACATATACGTTCTGAGAAAGACATACAGAGAGAGAGAGAGAGAGAGAGAGAGAGAGAGAGAGAGAGAGAGAGAGAGAGAGGAGAGAGAGACTGACTGAGAGAGACTAAGTGTATGACAAAGACAGAAAAGTGAGAGGGTTACTGTATGATGGGAGAGTAACAGACCTTTTGCACTTCACGCTGAAGGCGTTGAACCTCTGGATTCTGGTTCAGTTCCTGACAACAGAAGCAAACATTTTCACATTACACGCAAACATGGGAGTCACACAATTGCACACACACACACACACACACACACACACACACACACACACACACACACACACACACACACACTCACACACACACACACACACATACATACACACACACACACACACACACACACACTCACACACATACACACACATACATACACACATGCACACAATCATCATCACAAAACTATCATCCCCATCCTCCGTCCTCTTTCCATCAAATTCAATCAAAATCAGTTCTGTACCTTTTTCTTCTTTTTTTTTTTCATAATGTCTGAGAAAGACAAACTCAAAGATGCCAGTGAAAACATATCCTCTTCGAAACCAAAAGTAAAAGAGAGAGAGAGAAGAAGAAGAAGAAAAAAAAATCATCACCCGGCATCTAACAGACCACCTTTTACAATCCGTACAAAACTTAATAAAATCATAGACGGATAATCACAATATCATCAAAGACACTGACACATGAACCATTTCGCCCATACACTTTGAGAAGATGGGGAAAAACCAGAACAGATCATCTGTTCTCATAAACATGTGCTCGAACAGCCCTGAGCATCGGGTTCCACCTGTCCATTTGAGGCACACCCCGTTGGTTGGCATCCTATGGACACTCAATGCTAGGCACTGAACTGACATCCATTTTGCACCATGGAAATCTTCCAGTGAAGCTGTCGAAACTTTTGATTTGGTTGATTAAGTCCCTTGATAGAGTTGTATCGCACTCATGAGGTTCTTAAAAAAAAAAAAAAATAATAGCCAAAGCAAGAAACACACAGAGCAGCAGCATCGTGAGAAGGCATCGCAGTCCATCATGCTCTTTTGGGTCATTGTTCGGGAACAAAAAAAAAAAAAACAAAGGTAAGTCAGCCATCTCACATCTGTTTTTTAAAAGTTTTAAGTGGCAGTACAGCTGCTACCTACGGGCAGGTCTGACTACAGTTTCAAACAGTTCTCCTCAAAACTACGTGCGGAAAGGTTTGAGTCTTAGGGCCAGAACTCATGCATGACCTCTCAATAGCATGACCCCTTTCTCCTCCCTCCCCATCCCTTCTTCTTTCTCCATCTCCCCCTCCCCCATTTCCATAAACCACCCCTCAAACACCAGCCTGTGGGTCCCTATTCTCTCTCTCCCCCCTCACTGCATGGACCTTCTCTCCCCCCTCCTCACTGCAAGGACCTTCTCTCTCCCCCTCACTGCACGGACCTTCTCTCTCCCCCCTCACTGCACAGACCTTCTCTCTCTCCCCCTCACTGCAAGGACCTTCTCTCTCCCCCTCACTGCATGGACCTTCTCTCTCCCCTCTCACTGCATGGACCTTCTCTCTCCCCCCCTCACTGCACGGGACCTTCTCCCCCCTCACTGCATGGACCTTCTCTCTCCCCCCTCACTGCATCAACCTTCTCTCTCTCCTCCCTCACTGCAAGGACCTTCTCTCTCCCCCTCACTGCACGGACCTTCTCTCTCCCCCCCCCTCTCCCCCCTCACTGCATGGACCTTCTCTCTCCCCTCATTACACGGACCTTCTCTCTCTCTCTCCCCCCTCACTGTATGGACCTTCTCTCTCTCCCTCATTACACGGACCTTCTCTCTCTCCCCCCTCACTGTATGGACCTTCTCTCTCCCCCCTCATTACACGGACCTCTCTCTCTCTCCCCTCACTGTATGACCTTCTCTCTCCCCTCATTACACGGACCTTCTCTCTCCCCCCTCACTGCATCAACCTTCTCTCTCCCCCCCCCCTCACTGCATCAACCTTCTCTCTCCCCCCTCACTGCATCACCTTCTTCTCTCCCCCCTCACTGTATGGACCTTCTCTCTCCCCCCCCTCACTGCACGGACCTTCTCTCTCCCCTCACTGTATGGACCTTCTCTCTCCCCCCTCACTGCATGGACCTTCTCTCTCCCCCCTCACTGCACGGACCTTCTCTCTCCCCCCCTCACTGCATGGACCTTCTCTCTCCCCCCCTCACTGCATGGACCTTCTCTCTCCCCTCCCCTTCTCTCTCCCCCCTCACTGCACGGACCTTCTCTCTCTCCCCTCACTGCATGGACTTCTCTCTCCTCCCTCACTGCACGGACCTTCTCTCTCCCCCTCACTGCACGGACCTTCTCTCTCCCCCCCTCACTGCACGGACCTTCTCTCTCCCCCTCACTGCACGGACCTTCTCTCTCCCCTCACTGCACTGCATCTCCCCCCTCACTGCATCCCTTCTCTCTCCCCCTCACTGCATCACTGCATCAACTTCTCTCTCCCCCCTCACTGCATCAACCTTCTCTCTCCACCCTCACTGCATGGACCTTCTCTCTCTCCCCCTCACTGCATGGACCTTCTCTCTCCCCCTCACTGCATGGACCTTCTCTCTCCCCCTCCTCACTGCATCAACCTTCTCTCTCCCCCTCACTGCATCAACCTTCTCTCTCCCCCCTCACTGCATCAACCTTCTCTCTCCCCCTCACTGCATGGACTTCTCTCTCCCCCTCACTGCATGGACCTTCTCTCCCCCCCTCACTGCATCAAACCTTCTCTCTCCCCTCACTGTATGGACCTTCTCTCTCTCCCCTCACTGCATGGACCCTCTCTCTCCTCCCTCACTGCATTCTCTCTCCCTTCTCTCCTCCCCCCTCACTGCATGGACCTTCTCTCTCCCCCCCCACTGCATGGACCTTCTCTCTCCCCCCACTGCATGGACCTTCTCTCTCTCCCCCCTCACTGCATGGACCTTCTCTCTCCCCCCTCACTGCATGGACCTTCTCTCTCCCCCCTCACTGCATGGACCTTCTCTCTCCCCCCTCTCACTGCATGCATGGACCTTCTCTCTCCCCCCCTCACTGCATGGACCTTCTCTCTCCCCCCCCTCACTGCATGGACCTTCTCTCTCCCCCCCTCACTGCATGGACCTTCTCTCTCCCCCCTCACTGCATGGACCTTCTCTCTCCCCCTCACTGCATGGACCTTCTCTCCCCCTCACTGCATGGGACCTTCTCTCCCCCCCCACTCACTGCATGGACCTTCTCTCTCCCCCCCCCCTCACTGCATGGACCCTTCTCTCTCCCCCCCCACTGCATGGACCTTCTCTCTCCCCCCCTCACTGCATGACCTTCTCTCTCCCCCTCACTGCATGGACCTTCTCTCTCCCCCCTCACTGCATGGACCTTCTCTCTCCCCCCTCACTGCATGGACCTTCTCTCTCCCCCCTCACTGCATGGACCTTCTCTCTCTCCCCTCACTGCATGGACCTTCTCTCTCTCCCCTCACTGCATGGACCTTCTCTCTCTCCCCCCTCACTGCATGGACCTTCTCTCTCTCCCCCTCACTGCATGGACCTTCTCTCTCCCCCCACTGTATGGACCTTCTCTCTCCCCCTCACTGCATGGACCTTCTCTCTCCCCCCCCCTCACTGCATGGACCTTCTCTCTCCCCCTCACTGCATGGACCTTTCTCTCTCCCCCCCCTCACTGCATGGACCTTGTCTCTCCCCCCTCACTGCATAGACCTTGTCTCTCCCCTCACTGCATGGACCTTCTCTCTCCCCACTCACTGCATGGACCTTGTCTCTCCCCTCACTGCATGGACCTTCTCTCTCCCCCTCACTGCATGGACCTTCTCTCTCCCCTCACTGCATGGACCTTCTCTCTGGACCCCTCTCCCCTCACTGCATGGACCTTCTCTCTCCCCCTCACTGCATGGACCTTCTCTTCCCCTCACTGTATGGACCTTCTCTCTCCCCCCTCTCACTGCATGGACCTTGTCTCTCCCCCCTCACTGCATGGACCTTCTCTCTCCCTCACTGTATGGACCTTCTCTCTCCCCCTCACTGTATGGACCTTCTCTCTCCCCCACTCACTGCATAGACCTTCTCTCTCCCCTCACTGCATGGACCTTCTCTCTCCCCCACTCACTGCATGGACCTTCTCTCTCCCCCACTCACTGCATGGACCTTCTCTCTCCCCCACTCACTGCATGGACCTTCTCTCCCCACTCACTGCATAGACCTTCTCTCTCCCCCACTCACTGCATGGACCTTCTCATGGACCTCTCCCCCCTCACTGCATGGACCTTCTCTCTCCCCCCTCACTGCATGGACCTTCTCTCTCCCCCTCACTGCATAGACCTCTCTCTCCCCCACCACTCACTGCATGGACCTTCTCTCCCCCACTCACTGCATAGACCTTCTCTCTCCCCCACTCACTGCATAGACCTTCTCTCTCCCCCACTCACTGCATAGACCTTCTCTCCCCCCCCTCACTGCATAGACCTCTCTCCCCCACTCACTGCATAGACCTTCTCTCTCTCCCCCTCACTGCACTGCATGGACCTTCTCTCCCCCTCACTGCATGGACCTTCTCTCTCTCCCCCTCACTGCATGGACCTTCTCTCTCCCCCCTCACTGCAGGACCTTCTCTCTCCCCCCTCACTGCATGGACCTTCTCTCTCTCCCTCACTGCATGGACCTTCTCTCTCCCCCACTCACTGCATAGACCTTCTCTCTCCCCCCACTCACTGCATAGACCTTCTCTCTCCCCCACTCACTGCATGGACCTTCTCTCTCCCCCCCACTGCATGGACCTTCTCTCTCCCCTCACTGCATGGACCTTCTCTCCCCCCTCACTGCATGGACCTTCTCTCTCTCCCACCTCACTGCATGGACCTTCTCTCTCCCACTCACTGCATGGACCTTCTCTCCCCTCACTGCATGGACCTTCTCTCCCCCCTCACTGCATGGACCTTCTCTCTCCCACTCACTGGCATGGACCTTCTCTCTCCCACTCACTGCATGGACCTTCTCTCTCCCCCCTCACTGCATGGACCTTCTCTCTCTCCCACTCACTGCATGACCCTCTCTCTCCCACCTCACTGCATGGACCTTCTCTCTCTCCCCCCTCACTGCATGGACCTTGTCTCTCCCCCCCTCACTGCATGGACCTTCTCTCCCCCCCTCACTGCATAGACCTTCTCTCTCTCTCCCCCTCACTGCATGGACCTTGTCTCCCCCCCTCACTGCATGGACCTTCTCTCTCCCCCACTCACTGCATGGACCTTTCCCTTTCACCTTGTGGGCTCCAGGGCTGTCAGGCTGCATTTCCATGACCACGTCGCTGGGCTGGACGACAGCGGAGGAGGCGGACGAAGGGTGTGAGGCAGTGGTGGAAGTGGTGGTGGTAGTGGCAGTGGAGGGGGTGGAAGATGGAAGAGCCTGCTTCAGCTGTTTGTTTTTCTGCTTCTGGCTCCTGCTGACATGCCGACAGAGATTTCAGTGATAAAAGATTGTGATGGGATGACAAACGACGACAGGTTGGGAAGATAGTGATGACAGTGATGGAGAACATGATAAAGTAGAAAGTTTTGATGGTGGCAGCGATGATGGCGATGATGATGTAGATGATGATGACGATGATGAAAATAGTGATTATGATGGTAGAAGTGTCAATCATTAAAAAAAAGGCAAAACAGATTATGACAGTTGTAATGATCACAGTGTTTGTCCTAGTGAATGGTTTTACTATATCTTTGCATGTTGAAACATACACACACACACACACATATGCACACACTCTCTCTCACGCACATGTACACACATACACACTTCCTCTTTCTCAACGCATGCGTGCGCACGCACACACACACACACACACACACACACACACACACACACACACACACACACACACACACATATGCACATAGCATTCAAATAAAGACAAAAATACACGTTCATGCACACCTTCTTTAACTGATTTACACACACACACACACACACACACACACACACACACACACACACACAACACAATCATATGTGTTTCTATTTTCTTCAATACTAGAATTATTTACATGCATATAAGCAAAGAAATAAACAAAAGGTTTATGAAAGTCCTGTATCAAACAACAAACAGCCAAAACAATTCCTAAATATATGAAAGTCCTGAACTGAACAACAAACAGCCAAAACAATTCCTAAATAACAATATGAAAGTCTTGAACTGAACAACAAACAGCCAAAACAATTCCTAAATAACAATATGCAAGTCTTGAACCCAACAACAAACAGCCAAAACAATTCCTAAATAACAATATGAAAGTTTTGAACTGAGCAACAAACAGTCAAAACAATTCCTAAATAACAGTATGAAAGTCTTGAACTGAACAACAAACAGTCAAAACAATTCCTAAATAACAATATGAAAGTTTTGAACTGAGCAACAAACAGTCAAAACAACTCCAAAATGACGAAGACATCCAACTTTCTTTCTCTCACTCTCTCAGACACGATATAGGAATGAACAGAAGGCAACACAATATAGGAATGAACAGAAGGCAACACAATATAGGAATGAACAGAAGGCAACACAATATAGGAATGAACAGAAGGCAACACAAAACAGGAATGAAGGGAAGACAAATTTCCATACACAGCTCTCTGTCCTAGAATTAACGATAATCAGAGAGAACAATGTGCCCCAAAGAAATACAACAACCTCGTCTATTCAAACTGATTATCTGAATGTTGTCAACAAAACACCCCAACAGAAATATTTTCAACAGCCTTGTCTGTTCAAACTGATTATCTGAATGTTGTCAACAAAACACCCCACAGAAATATTTTAACCAACCTTGTCTGTTCAAACTGATTATCTGAATGTTGTCAACAAAACACCCCACAGAATTTTAACCAACCTTGTCTGTTCAAACTGATTATCTGAATGTCGTCAAACAAAACAGATTTTTAACCTGTTTGCCGTGTACTTAAACAAAACACTTCAAAGACTAAGTCTTATTTAAACAACTGTCTCTGGTACTAATGCATGCAACTTAATTTTTCATGTCCACCTAGTCTTGTACTGCATACCTTGTGAGGACTCAAACGCTACACGTCTTGATTCTCATACCATTCTTTGACTGAAAGTGAAATTTTGTAATATTGACTTTCTTTCATTGATGATGATTCCCCCTCTATGAAACAAAACAATGATTCCTCCCTCTAGAAAAGTAAATGATGATTACTCCCTTGAGAAAACAAAACAATGATTCCTCCCTCTAGCAAACAATAAATTACTCTTTTGTTCAGGAAACAAACAACAATCATCCCTCCCTCTAGGAAACCACATGATAAAATTCCTTCCTTTCGGAAACTTTCCTCATGCATGCATTTTGATTTGTGTCTGCATTCCCAGCAAATGAACTGAAAGCTTTGTGAACATCTGAAAGCTCAGAACAGCAGAGATTTGCCAGTGTTGAGAACAGCAAATGTAAGGAACATGCCAACTGTCAGAAAAGAAACTGTTGTCACACGCAGGTTACCATATCATGTTTGCCTTTACGATGTTACTTCTTAAAATCATCCTGGTAAGGCAAGGAAACACACACACACACACACACACACACACATGCACAGAGTCAAATGTCATGATGAACAATCGGGTAAAAAAAAAAATCACTGCAAAGTTCCCCTTCCTTCACACAAGATCCACATTTACTCCCAAGTTTATTCTTCTGCTTAAGTATGGAGAAGCAACTTTCTCACACTTGCATGCACCCATGCGTATGTAACGTCAAGAATGCGGCTTTTCTGCACTTCACGCAGGAGCATGCTTGGATGTAAATGAGTTTACTGCAATCTGTCCCTAACACACACACAAGTTATGATAAACAACAACAAAGAATGTATCAACAAACCAATGATCAAACAAAACAAAAAACAAAAACTAAAACAAAAACAAATCAAAAAGAAAGAAAAACCAAACAATCATTTCATTCTTGTCTGGGTCGCTCAGTATGCCCCATGTGTGCCATAAAATCACACACACCATGACCGAAGTCCATGCAGCCTAAGACAGTGAGTGGGTATCCCAATGGGAAACACAGAGGAACCTCTCTCAAATGACCTTGCAAATGTTGTTAACATTTGCCTACATGGCCTACGTAGAGAAGGATTTCTCCTGGACTCCCACTGACCGGCAGTTTACAGAACGTAAAAATGCTCAGAGGGGTTATCATGATGTGGCAGCTGTGCTGATGTATGGAAGAACGACAGATTCTCATTAACACCATCCCTGATGAGGGCCAAAGTCATGTTTGCACACAGGAAAAGTTTTCATTAGTCTATCTGGCCACATCACTTTCAGCAGACATCAAAAGCAAAAAAAAAAAAAAAAGGCTGCAGAGACTGTCAGTTGGCAGTGAGTGAGGCAAGGTTCAAGTCAATAAGGAGCTAGCTTGTTGAAAGACTGGCATTGGCTATTTCTTTTTTTTTTTTTTTAACCAGTGAAGCAATTAAGTCGTTAAAAGACTATGGATGGGTCAGCTGCAAGTCACAACAGGGGAAAGGGTGTTCTACAGAGGTTGAAAATAGCATTACAGCATGACAGAAAAGATTCGTTATAAAGTGTTTGGCTGTAATGAGGAAAGAGAGGCTATTAAATGGAGGTTTCACTATACTGAAAACCTGTTGTCCACAACTGTTATCACTTGTTCTGGCTAACACCCTTCTAGACTTCATGAGCTGAAGGTGTACTTAAGTATCTAAAACTGAATTTTTTTTTTGCAGGACTTTTTCATTTCCTGAGCCCTCCCCAAGAGGCATTAAGCCATGCTGCTGCTCATTTCGACACCACCTTCGCCATGTTGCAAAGTTCACAGCAGTTGCTTATGCATACATAAATGTGTGTGTGTGTGTGTGTGTGTGTGTGTGTGTGTGTGTGTGTGTGTGTTGAAGATGAATGAAAACACTTGGGATGAATTTTTCTTTTTTTGTTCGAAAAACAATTAAGCTCGTGAAACACAGTGATGTAAAATTTAACCCAGTTTTATGTGTTGGACTATAAATGTAAGACAGACAGTTTTTTTTTTTTTAATCTATTTATTTTTTAAAACAAATACTGAAAACATAATGGGTAGAGAAAAAAAAAAACCTGTTTGATAAGTTCTTAAATATTTAATTATTACAATGCTATCTTTTGCCTCATGCTGCGAGAATTGTGATTTTCAAGCAAACTGTTTTGACTGGCAGCCTTAGCAGTCCACAGCATACAATTTCTGTCAGACCATTGTGAGGTGACCCATCAGCTGAGACATGGCCCTGAAGCCAGGCCACTTTGGCAATGTTGAGACTTTACATCAAATAATTTGGCTCTGCCCCCTCCCCCCCTACTTCCCCCTTTGACTTCCACACTTTGTGAAAAATAAACAGCTACCTTTATTTCCTCTCAAGCTTCTTTCTTTCCCACCTGTCCCCACCCCATCTTTTACATTTCTAACGGTCCAGAGTCACATGTCGGAGGATCAAACGTTTAAAGGACACCAAGGCAACCCACACGGAGAGATACACTGGTTACAGGTTATTCAAGGAAATGGCACGCTAGGTACCTTGGGCTCTGACACGATCTGCTGAACAGCCTGAAAAGCAAGCGAGCTGCCATAGGTCACCCACACACACACACACACACACAATAAGCGAACAAGCCAGCGAGCAAAAAGCAGGAACTGAGCACGCAAGGCAGCAAGAAAAGCAAGGGAACATCTCACAAGCGTGATGCCACCTGCAAAAATCACTGATGAGTCATCAGGCCCAGACTGAACCTAAATTTCATTCAGCGTATGTTAACTGTCGTCACCATGCTACCTTGGAGTCTAAATGCCAACATCGCAGTGACTTTTTTTTTTTTTTTTTTTTTACGCAGGCTGATACTCCTGCGGACACTCCCTGTATAGACAGGCAATGATGAATTCAATCTACAAAACAAAGGGAGTGGAGTTTTGTGTGCATGACCGTTTTTTATCCCGCCATTAAGGCAGCCATACTCTATCTTTGAGGAAGGTGCATGCTATGTGTAGCGTGTCATCCATACCAACGGCCAAACTGGCCTTCTCTTCCGAAAGTTGGTGATGGGATTTTATGTGTGTGCAAAGACGTTATGCATGCATTCACACATGGAACCTCGTTTTATAGTCTCATTCAAAGGACTGTATGGGAAATGGAGTCAAAACCAATGTTAACTCCGAGGGAAAAATCCCCCTGTGCTGAAACGGCCCGGCAGAGATTCAAACCCACAACCCAAGACTACGAGTCCAGCGCTCTATCACTGAGCTGTTCTGGCTCCCATCCCTGAGACTAATACAGACAATTTTGTGAAGTATAACCTTTATTTCCTGATAAAATGTAAACTTCATTTTGTAAAATTTGACCTTTATCAACAATTTTTGTGTGCAGCATCACATATTAATCCAGAATTTCTTATATTTCACAGATCATTTGATAAGAGCAGACCCAAACAAGCAGACATACAATTGGAGTTGGGATAGAGGAGGATTCCAGGGAGTGGGTGATGGGTGGATGTGGGTTGGAGAGGAGAGGTGGGGATATGGGAGCACAGGGGTGAGGGTTTTGTGAGTTGTTGGCAGAGGCCAAAGATCAGGTTGAAAGACAAAGGGAGGAAGTAAAAAGAAGGAGCAAGAGTGAATGTATGCTTCAGAGCGTGTATGTGTGTGTGTGTGTGTGTGTGTGTGTGTGTGTGTGTGTGTGTGTGTGTGTGTGTGTGTGTGTGTGTGTGTGTGTGTGTGTGTGTGTGTGTGTGTGTGTGTGTGTGTGTGTGTGTGTGTGTGTGTGTGTGTGTGTGTGTGTGTATGTGTGTGTGTGTGTGTGTGTGTGTGTGTGTTATGTGTGTGCGTGTGTGTGTGTGTGTGTGTGTGTGTGTGTGTGTGTGTGTGTGTGTGTGTGTGTGTGTGTGTGTGTGTGTGTGTGTGTGTGTGTGTGTGTGTGTGTTTATGTGTGTGTGTGTGTGTGTGTGTGTGTATGTGTGTGTATGTTGTGTGTGTGTGTGTGTGTGTGTGTGTGTGTGTGTGTGTGTGTGTGTGTGTGTGTGTGTGTGTGTGTGTGTGTGTGTGTGGTGTGTGTGTGTGTGTGTGTGTGTGTTTGTGTGTGTGTGTGTGTGTGTGTGTGTTTATGAGTGTGTGAGTGTGTGTGTGTGTGTGTGCGTGTGTTTATGAGCTTGTGTGTGTGTGTGTGTGTGTGTGTGTGTGTGTGTGTGTGTGTGACTATGTGCATAGAAGAAAGGACGCTGTACGATTTGTCATGACTTCTTTGTATCAGTGCCAAGCTGTTGTTAAAACACTTGGGACATTTAACATCCATTTTCAGATCAATAATTTGTAGGTGCTGATCATGCTTTGTTAAGAGAAAAGTTTACAGGAGAAATATAACTCACAATGAAACTGTTTACTTTGTTGTCATTTACTTCACAAAAAAACACTTTCAAGCACATAAATGTATGCATGTGAACACAAACATAGGCATACACACATTGACCGAAACCAGTTCATTGTCAGATTAACCCTAGGGTTTTTTTTATGGGAAAGCCTGGTGGAGTGGGGGATAGGAGGGGGGGCTGTGCGTGCACACACACACAGATACACACACAAACACACAATCATACTTCATCAAACAAGCCCCAAGAATAAATTTACAGTAGAAAAGATGCTAGGCAAAAGCAGTGGAAACAAATGATGAGCAGAAATGGCACAAGCAAGGCAGAAACAGTAAGCCAATGTGAGCATGGCAGGATGCACTTTTCACGCTTGTGCATGCGAAGTGCAAACACACACACTCAAACTAATAAATATACAAGGTAAGAAAACAAAACCATGTAGCTCGACACTACTGTGCACAGAAAGACAGCTATCTCCTCTCTCTCTCTCTCTCTCAGACATACCCAGTATAAACCTAAGACCCCACCTTTTCACAGACATACACACTTTAGGAACCCTTTTCTCCATATTCTCACACACAACGCAACAATCTGCTTGCCCTAAAAATGATATTCATATGCTTTTTCACAAAAAGAATATGATTTTCTTTTTTTTCTTTTTTTTTGGCACTTTTGGTGTTGCACTCAGATTTTAACTTCCACACTCTGCCTATAGTTTTGTGGTGAAGTTATAACACTGGCAGAACACACAATTTTTTTTTTTTTTTTTTGATCCTGTGAGCTTCATCTGATGAAATCTACACAGGCCACTACACTGACAATCTAACTATAAGCCATTCTTTCATGCAGACCATAAACAGACTTGTTTTTTCTCTAATATCATTGCTCTGAGACACTTCAGAGGTTGCTGTTTCTCTCAACAATATGGCGGAATGAAGGCAGTTCTTGTTTTGAGAGGTAACTGAACTTGTGACAGGCAAAGCACAGCATTGTGAGCTGACAAGTCCACTTTTACAGTTTCCCCATTGAGTTAAACAGTACAATGCTCTCGTGGTCTTCGAGACGGTTCTCTTTTCATCACCGAGTAATGATGGGCAATGTGAATGTGGAATTTGCCAGAATAATTCTTAAGTGAGCATATTTGTTCCCAGCAGAAGATTCTTTAACGTCTGCCTCACTTTGATAATTAGAGAGAAATTAATGTTCTCTTGTTTACAAAAACAACTGTTTTCTACACCCAATAATCCCACTGCGGTTTGTATCCACTGATCAAACAACTGGACTTGGTACACTGAAACAACACCACAGCTACAATCTACAGGTGCAATTACCAGGCGAGAACTTCTTATCTCAATTTCTTTCTAATGCTCATTTTTTTGTGTGTTTGTTGTATATGTTACATTTTTTGCAAAGAACACACTAAAATGGCATGGATCAACAGGGTTGGACACACTCTCCTCGCACTCCCCAGCACACTTTCATCTCCGTAACTTCTCTCCCTTCCCCTCATCACCTCTTTTCTCTCTGAGACCAGGTACCAGACTTACTTGAGGTCATCTCTGGCGTTCTGCAGAGCTTCCTTCAGACGCTTGACCTGCTCTGACTCTTCAAAGTCATGGCTGTCGGTCATATGTCTGAAACACCAGCGATGCTTATGATGCAGAACCCGGAGGTTGTCGAAGCCTCAGTCTGAGGGCATGGTCATCTCCCTTACCTTATCAACTACTAAAAAAAAAACGAAATTGATCTGATATGAAGGCGATGATCTAAGTCAAGTAGAAACACCGCCTTTATTTGGATAGGTAATCATGAGATAAAGACATGCTTTTAGGGATTTCTTACATTGAAAGTAATCTGGCGCATGATGAGAAGAGTGAGGAAGTTGGTTCCAATGACAGGTCCAGTGGAGGAAAGAACTTGCTGTGTCCTTTCTTTGGTTCTGTGTTTAGGATTGGACAAACTGTAGGAAACTGCCGAGAAGCAAAGAGAACATGACTGTGTTTACACTGGAGGTATCTCAGAATGAGAGTATGGAGCAAAATTTGTAATCATATTGAAACGGAACACACGCGCTGATTAGCAATCTCAAAGACAGAAAATTAGCTTTTTCCTAAAAAAAAAAGAATCCAAGATTTTTCCAAGTGGTTTCTGTGGGACTGAACAGTATATAACTAGACTTTGAGGCACTTGATTTTAGTTTCCAAATTTTCTGGGACATGAGATCTGAGGACACCATGTGTTTGCTAGAAAGGAGTCCTCACATACCCACACATGCACACACACACACATACACACACTCACTTGATGATGTTGTCCTTGGCGTTCAATGTGAGCTCCATGCGGGAGAGGTCCTGAGAGTACTGGCGGGAGTCGTCCTGCGCTGCATGCAGCTGCTCCATCTTGCTGCGCAACTCCTCCTCCAGTTCCGCTATCCTCTCCTCCAGCATCTGGTGAGGCACATGTCAATCAGCATAAGTTGGACAAACTCCTCCTCCTATCACGACAAAAGTCAATCAGCAGTCATTTTGTCAGGGCACAAGTCACTCTGCAGTTACTTTGTCAAGGGCACACGTCACTCTGCAGTCACTTTGTTTGTCAGGGCACAAGTCACTCTGCAGTCACTTTGTCAGGGCTCACGTCACTCTGCAGTCACTTTGTCAGGGCACAAGTCACTCTGCAGTCACTTTGTCAGGGCTCACGTCACTCTGCAGTCACTTTGTCAGGGCACACGTCACTCTGCAGTCACTTTGTTTGTCAGGGCACAAGTCACTCTGCAGTCACTTTGTCAGGGCTCACGTCACTCTGCAGTCACTTTGTCAGGGCACACGTCACTCTGCAATCACTTTGTTTGTCAGGGCACAAGTCACTCTGCAGTCACTTTGTCAGGGCAAACGTCACTGTGCAGTCACTTTGTTTGTCAGGGCACACGTCACTGTGCAGTCACTTTGTTTGTCAGGGCTCACGTCACTCTGCAGTCACTTTGTCAGGGCACACGTCACTCTGCAGTCACTTTGTCAGGGCACACGTCACTCTGCAGTCACTTTGTCAGGGCACACGTCACTCTGCAGTCACTTTGTTTGTCAGGGCACAAGTCACTCTGCACTCACTTTGTCAGGGCACAGGCCAAAAGCAGTTGCCTTGTTTGTCATGGCACAAGTCAGTCTGCATTAACTTTATTCATCAGGACACAAGTCAATTTTCAGAGAAGCTGGAGCTTTTCTGTTCCAGACAAGGGGACAGCCAGCTGACAAAAACAAGGACCAGAACTCAGTCAGATGGACCTCACCGATCATCTGTCATGTCTCCCAACCAAACATGGGGGCAGAGAAAGGGAAGGAAAGGCGGCTGACTGACCTGGATGGTTTCGTTGGCTTTCTGCAGGTCGGTCAGCAGCTTCTCGTTGTCTCCCATGGTCTGTTTGTGGCTGCCCATGGCGTCGTCCAGCGACCCCTTCAGCTTCTCAATCTTCTCCTTCTGCACACAGCACGTGCAGCACGACAACTGACGCACTCACTCTGAAGAAAGGGAGCATGGGAAGAAAGCACAGGGCTGAAACGCCAAGGCAGGAAGACTTCCATGTCATTTTGGGGAGTGATGTCATTTGTTGGGTAAAGATGTTATAATAATGATCACAGTATTGACACAGCGCTCTAGCTTGCACTGGAGAACAATTCAAAAGAGTTGTGGGAACACAATTTTTTTTTTTTTTTTTTTGCATAGGCAGGCTTATACGGCATGCGGACACTCCCTGTATAAACAGGCAAGGATTAATCCCATCTGCCCAGCAAAAGGAGTGGAGTTTTGTGTGTGTGACAGTTTTTTTAATCCTGCCATTAAGGCAGCCATACTCCAACTTCGGGGAAGGTACATGCTATGTGTGACGTGTCATCCATACCAACGGCCAAACTGGCCTTCTGTTCCGAAAGTTGGTCATGGGACTTTACATGTGTGCAAGATGTTGTGCGTACGTTCACATACAGAACCTTGGTTTATAGTCTCATTCGAAGGACTGTATGGGAAATGGAGTCAGAACCAATGTTAACTCCGAGGGAAAAATCCCCCTGTGCTGAAACGGCCCGGCAGAGATTCAAACCCGCAACCCCAAGATTACGAGCCTGGCGCTCTACCACTAGGCTATTCCGGCCCCCCAGGAACACAAATGAACCCAAGGGGAGAAAAATGATTGAGCAGATGGAAAAAAGAAAAAGCAGAGAAGGATTCAGTCATTCGAGGTGCGCACGGATCTGTAAAAAATGTCATGGACAATGTAAGTGCTCTTCATTCACCAACCCCCTCTCATTCCCACTCATCCCCACTCTCCCATCTCCAGGGAGAACATGGAACATAAAGCCATATCGCACTAAAGTAAAGGCATCCGACAGATCACATCAAAACACTGGTGAACAAGTTGGTAGTAAGGATGAACTGATCTTTTCCTGATCTGCTAATTATGTCACACATGAACTCTCTTGCGTTCAGAGTGCCCAGAAACCTGGGCAGGTTCACAAGCAAGCAGGATAATGCAGTGGTAAGATCTGGACAACTGAAGCAAGGAGACAGCCAGTCACTTGACTTTTTTTTTCTTTTTTTTTAAATGCTGATCGACAAGAATGAGATGATGATGAAGATGATGCTACAGTTTTCCATCTAAGACTGAGACTGAATGACAGGGCTATACTTTACTCTTACTTTCATAATATGTCTGAGCATCAACCAGGCCTGAGAGATACAGACATCTGCAGTGTTGGTCAGGAATTTGAGCAACACTCTCAGAGACGCATCCATTTAGTGGATGAAACTTGAGTGTGTGGTCCCCAGTCTTCCAAACTGAGCCTGAAGCAAACTCAACTAGGGTAGGAGCTGGTCAGGTCAGAAAAATCCCACATGGCTCTGAAGGAATCGAACCCACGACACTAACCATTTCACCATGGCGGCTGGTCACCAGTCACCTAACCTGGCAAGCTGAAGCGGCCAGATCGTTCATTCAGATAGCATGATGCGCTGCTCAGACAAACCATAAATTTGTCCGTGGAAACTGGGATGTGCACAGCTGCCCAGGCCTCAAAAGCACAACGGGTAGCATTTTGACATTTTAACTGTTGTATTTAACATCTAAGCGCAGCACTTGCATGCACCAGGGCAA
This sequence comes from Conus betulinus, assembly GCA_016801955.1. NCBI lineage: Eukaryota > Metazoa > Mollusca > Gastropoda > Neogastropoda > Conidae > Conus > Conus betulinus. Next base: position 67,773 of record JADBJO010007467.1, on the reverse strand, counting down.
GCCAGACTCAATGCCACTTTCAGTCGCACTTCGCTTCGCACATGATATGACAGTGGACTAGGCAGATGGAAATCTCACAAAGTTCTTGCATCACACTGACTTGAACTACAGAAAGTCAAAATGGCCGACAATGAAACCAATCCACAAAGCAGCAAAATCACATTGGTGTCTTCTTCCCCTTTTCCTTCCTCTCCTTACTGAACTTTGCCATTTTTTTTTTTGATAAAGTAAGCCTATACTCTAAAGATCCTTGTCGACTTACTTCAATGTAAG
>JADBJO010007467.1:47500-62500 GCA_016801955.1 Conus betulinus | reverse complement strand
TTCTGCATATTTGTTGTTGTTGCTGTTTGGCAAAGCCATCTTTGATGTTGTTGTTGTTGATGTTCATGGTGATGTTTTTTTTTTTTTTGTGTGAACGCAGGCTGATACTCCTGCAGACACTCCCTGTTTAGACAGGCATGGATTAATCCCATCTACCCAACAAAGGGAGTAGAGTTTTGTGTGTACAACTGTTTTTGATCCCGCCATTAAGGCAGCCATACTCCAACTTCAGGGAAGGTGCATGCTATGTGTAACATGTCATCCATACCAACGACCAAACTGGCCTTCTCTTCTGAAAGTTGGTAATGGGATTTTTATGTGTGTACAAGATGTTCTGCGTGTGTTCACACATGGAACCTCAGTTTATAGTCTCATTCGAAGGACTGTATGGGAAATGGAGTTAGAACCAATGTTGACTCCATGGGAAAAAAAAATCCCCCTGTACTGAAACGGCCTGGTGGAAATTTGAACCTACAACCCCAGGATTACCGAGAGTATGAGTCCGATGCTCTATCCCTGAGAGCTATTCTGGCCCCCCATGATGATGTTGTTGTGGTTGATGATGCTGTTGTTGTTGTCACACATAATTATTTACCTCTGCCCTCAGTTTGGAGAGATGATCCTCATATTCATCCACGATGGCTTTCTGCGCTTTGTTCAGGCCTTCCATTTGGTTCTTCATGTCTTCCATCTGAAACAAACAAACGCACAATGGCTATCAATTTCCATTTGAGGTATCTCTGCACTCAGTGGAAAACATGGTCACAGTACACCACTACTGAAGGAACGTGACTGGCCCTTGTGAAATTTCACTGCAGGTAGAAACTGGCTTCTCCTGTTCTTTGTTTCTGTGAAAGCTTTTTTGTTGTTGTTGTTGTCTTTTTTTTTTTTTCTCTTTTTCCCCCAGCGTACCTGTCCATCACAGAAACAGAAAGCAAGAGGAGTACTGACATTTTACAGGGAGCCGATAAGGTGGTGTACCATGACCATTGTTTCATTTATTTAGGACAAAGCGCACAGAGAAATTTTGAATTTACTGGAGCCTGGGCATTTGTTGTGTGGACTAAGGGAACACTTCTGAATGACAGTGACCAAGCCAAGAAGTTCTCAGTGTGCTGACAAATCTCTAGATGACTATATTCCATTCCCACTTTTTTTTTTCCCTGCTCATTAACATGAAAATTGAAAAAAAAATCAAATATCTGTTTTCTTTTCAATATGTAAACACATAAACAGTTACACAGGTACGGAACACATCCCAATCTTGCATATTTGATCATGATCATAGGAAAAAGTGCCCACCGTCGGTCAGAAGGAAGGATACCAGTGTCATGGGTATTTCAGGCATGATCCTGTGATGACTCTGAGTCAAGGTTATTGGGGCCACCAAATTCACAGCGACTGTCGTTGGACCTACAAGGCAGCACCCTCAGCAATAGTGACACACTCCTCTCAACTTGGCGATAATTGCTATTGCTATGAATCAGTAGGAGACATAGAAGTTAGTGAAGTCTACACAACAGATCAAAACAGGCAATGCTGAACACCACAGAAGTGGTTGGCTTGACACAGCGCCTCCTGCAGGTTGCAGTTTGGCAACCCGATATGGATTGCTCCTGGAGACTGCTGATGCTAGGGCCGACACCGACACAGAAAAATTTGAAGAAGTGTGGCTGTGAATGGGGTGGTCAGAAATGAATGGCATGGGAGTACATATCTGATAGTAAATGGAAGCCCAGTTGGAAAAAAGTGTGTGTGTGTGTGTGTGTGTGTGTGTGTGTGTGTGTGTGTGTGTGTGTGTGTGTGTGTGTGTGTATGTGTGTGTGTGTGTGTGTGTGTGTGTGTGTGTGTGTGTTTTGTGTGTGTGTGAGAAAAAGAATCATACTTCATACCACAAAGAACATGCATAAGCAGGAGATTAAAAAAAAATCAACAAAAATATTTGCTTTTTCATTCAATCGTTCCTTGATTAAGACTCCATGGTTTACAGTTAGTGAGTGCAATTTGTGCACATGGAGCAGTTAAAAAAAAAAATCTTTTCAAAATCCCAATCTTAATCTGGCCACATTCCCTCTTCAGGGTTGATGTCTAAACACCACAACACTGTGCATGTGTTGATGTCTAAACACAACACCACTGTGCAAGTGTTGATGTCTAAACACAACACCACTGTGCAAGTGTTGATGTCTAACACACAACACCACTGTGCATGTGTCATATTTTTCATTACATCCATCCCCACCAGTACACAAAGGTCTACTCTTCGCCAAAAAACTGGAATAAGACTTTTAAATGTGCATGCGAGATTTTTCACGCATGCATCCATGTGCAGGACCTTGGTTTAAAGTCTCATCTGAATGACTGGGAGAGGACGGGAGTCTGTGCCAGTACTGACTCTGAAAAGAAAATGTCTTATAACCTGGGTACCTCCCCTGAGAATCCAACCCAAACCTCCAAGCAAGAGCTTGATGTTTTACTAAACCAATCAGCCCCCTCCCCCCCCTCCCCCCTCCCCCTCCCCTCCCCCCCCCCCCCCCCCCCCCCCCCCCCGCAAACAAATTATCATAACTTTTGGTGCAACATAATGTCTTTATCCCGATGCAGACCTGTTTACCCTGAAACTGCTATTTTTGGTGTACTTTTCCGTAAAATGAGTGTATTTTCTACAGAGTGTGTGTACAAATCTTTCACATTGTGGTAAAAGTGGGCAGGTGTGCGTGTGTATGCGTGTGTGTATGTGTGTGTGTGTGTGTGTGTGTGTGTGTGTGTGTGTGTGTGTGTGTGTGTGTGTGCATGTGCGTGTGTGCATGTGTGTGGGATCTTCCACAGTTTTGTGCAACCAGGGCAGTGGGGGAGGGGGGGGGGGGGGAAGGGGAGTGCCAGTTTTCCCCTGCTGCCACCATCCTGCAAAGCAATTACATTGCTCTATCTACAGCAAATATGTGTTCTTCAAACGCCAAATTCTCTCAAACCCAGTTCATTGGCACAAATTCATGCTTTCTGACCTTCTTTCTTTTTTTTTTTTTTTACAGATATTTCATGGCATGTACTTTTATTGTTGTTCCTATGCATCGACATGTTACAAACGAAGCAGACACAACCAGACATGGTTTTGCAGGCAAGGGTTAGCAAGAGTTGCTGCTCTTTGATTAAAGTAACCAAATAGGCACACCTTGACGAGACCATGGTTACCCTCCACAGGTGTGACTGCTGCTCAAAAACTTTCTGTCTGGTTTTTTGTTTCGATGTTTCTCTCTTTTTACAGATCATCAGGTCACAATTTTTGCCAAACATGTGTACAGGATATGGTGGAATGGTTTGGGTAAACAGGTCTGTGAATTCAAACGTACCTCTCGTGTCTTGATTTCCAGGGCGGTCTGCTGGGTGCGGAGCTCCCTCTCTTTGGCATGCAGCCGAGCCTGTCAGCAATGGTCAGCACCACACAGGTCACAACAACGCCACCACATGTGACAACAGTAACACTGAGAATGATCTTGTTACGAAAAACAACAAATAGTGATAGTTGAAAATCACTGCATACCACACACACACACACACACACACACACACACACACACACACACACACACACACACACACACACACACACACACACACACACACACACACACACACACACACACACACACACACACACACACACACACTCACACACACACACACACACACACACACACACACACACACACACACACACACACACACTCACACACACACACACTCACACACACACGCACACACACACACACACACACACACACACACACACACACACACACACACGCACACACACACTCACACACACACACACACTCACACACACACACACACACACACTCACACACACACACACACACACACACACACACACACACACACACACACACACACACACACACACACACACACACACACACACACACACCAGCCATAAACTCAGTGAAAGAAGAAGGTGGCCAAGGATGATGAAGATGAAAAGGAGAAGAAGGAGGACAGACAATAACAACATCAACAACCACCATAATAATGAACAAATCTATAAATAGTACCAACAGCTAATAAAAAGTGAAAGACAAAAGTACAACAATTACATAATGCAATCAACGAAACTAACAAACTATGGACGAGCCAACCCAGCCTTGTCCAACTCCACCTCACCCCACTCACTCCTGACTGAAACAGTTACCTGCCAAGCACTTTTCAGTAATAGGCTCTGGAAACTATGACACAGTGTTCATATCTCTAGAACATTTTGCCATTCCATGAGAACATGTCATTCCGTAACAGTCAATCCAGGAACAGCAACATTCCACACTGCGGTGTGCACAGGGAAAATAAACAAACGGTCCATGTGACAGAGACCCAGGCCTGGCATACAACCAACAGAACTGGAAGAACATTGAGAGGCGTTCTTCAGCGTGGCGCCCCGGTGCCTCCCTACAGAGTGAAGGAAGTGAAAAGAAGAAGAAAGAGTATATTCACAGTGTTCATGTTCCATGAAAAATTTATGATAATCTTGCTGAGCAGATCCTCGATCCACCTGTTAAATCTGGATCTGCACCAAAATTTTACAGATCTACTCCTGGGACATATTCCATCTTTTCAACAAGTTCCGTTAAACCATGCTGATGCACAAACAAACAAAAGATCAAACAGATGTGGATGAAAACCCCCACCTGCATGGTGGAAATGACAAACCACTGACTAACCTGCTAACCTGCTTTGATCTCCTTTCACTCTCTCCCTACCCCCTCTGCCTCCCAACTCGGGTGACCCCTGACCTCTGACCTACCTGCAAGTCCTCGGTCTCCTGCATCCATTGCTGTTTCTTGGCGGACAGCATGACGTCCAGCTGATACATCAGTTCCTGTAGTTCTGTTTGACACGAAGACATCAGATTGCCCGACGGCAATCTGTCCACAGCACCAACCCATCAGTTATTCCATTGATTAACCAATACATCCTCAATCATTAATATTTCAACAGTTCCATCCATTATTAATCAACCCATTCATCCATCCATTCATGAATCCATCCATTGATTAATCCATCAATCAATACATCCATGCATCAATCAACTGATTGATCCACCCTTCAATTGATCAATCTATCCATGAACCCACCCATGCATCCATCTGTATTGAGGAATCCAGCAATCCTTCCATGAATCAATTAACTGAAAACTGAACCATTCAGTATTCAATTCATCTTTTAATCAATCAGTCCATTCGCCAGTCCATCCATGAATACTCAAATACTTGGACCTGGAATATGCACTTGAAATACTTCTCTCAACATCAGAGAAAGTGATGTATTTCAGTCATGTATTTTGTTTTCTTTCAAAATTTGTTTAAAGTTAAAGCCAAACTATCCTGAAGCCTTGCATTACAACACAATGAAAAAACAAACACAGGTAAAGATGAAGCATGATAATTTTTAATAAACTATCGTAAGTGTTACGTCTTCTTTTTACCGATACACCTCGGAACACTGACGGAGGGCCTGACTGTCACTCCAAAACCAAACTACGAAAAAAGAAGAGACCAAGAAAGGATTCATATTAACCAGAAATATATGACACTATCTCTTTTATGGTACATGATTATTTTTTACTGGAGTGGGATGTTTAGCATACGTTATCCACTGATGCACAGGCAGCACCATCAGTGGACAAGTGAACAGTTGTGCTGCATGCATCAATCTCACAAGATGCCAATCCCTTCACCACTATCTGGCAAACCATCATGAGACTGCTCGACAGCAATCTGTCCACAATGCCGATCAAATACCATACAGTGATACACTAGGCCTGTCCTTCATAATACTCTAGCTGGTAACATACAACACTGATGCTCATTTTTCTCAAAAACTGTGGCGGCCTTGTAGCGTGTTGATGCCATTTCTCAGCACGTTTTGGCTCGATTTTGATGAGGTATTGCACACTTTGTTAATTGAAAAGCAGTTGAGCACATCAACATGGCAGCCATGACAAACACCACAGAAGTGATGGTATAATCCTGTTAGATAGCTGCTTGATGATAACTATAGTTACACAACAAAAACGTAATGGGGAAACTGTCGGTGATGCGTTGATCAACTTGACAATGACTCCTGGAATTCTTGTCAGAGTCAGGGTCACTTCCTACCTCATAAACAGACAGGTAGCATGCATGTTCTAGTTGGAACTGGGTGTAGTTCAGGACCACAAATCACATGACTCTGACTTATCTCATCCCATCAACCCTTACTCTGTCATAATCGTATTCTCCATTTCATTTTTCTTCTTTAAAACATAGTTATCTGTGCAATTATTTAGATGTTTGTATTTTTTGTGTGAGCTTGGCCAGCTATATGCGAAATTACAAACAATTCTGGAAATCAAAGAATGAATCTGACTTACATTAACACATCTGATGTTTTGAACTTTCCTGACCCACTGACTTTGGCTGAGTGACTGCAGTGATTGAAACCAATGCCCTGGCGACACTTCTAACCTTAGTTGACACTAAACCATGAAGAAAATACACTGTGCCAAGGAAACAATCATTTTATCATCCCTACCAAAAGCTCTTGATTGTCTAAAAACCTGGATGGTAAAGATGTCAAGAAAGTCTACCACTCTGTGCCTCCAGAGAAGGAAATCCACTGTTGCTGGTTCCGGATATATCACCTGTTATCGTCAGAGTCAGATTCGGTTTATTTGATGTCTTGTGCCAGCTGGATCAGAATAGTGATCACTGAACACCATCAAAGTAGTTAGGCAGCAGTTTGGCATCTCCATTGGTGCACTGCTTCATGATGACCGGACGCTGATGGCTTCTTAAAGAACTGCTGGCACTTAAAGCTGGGTTGTGGCTGTGCAACTGGAAAGCCAGGTTCAGAGGTCAGACACTGATCCAACTGTGGGTGAACAGAAGATGCACTGGCCTTCCTCCCACCCATCCACCCACCCCCCACTCCCTATCCTCTGCCATCCTCCTCTTCCCATTAAAAAAAAAATGTGTACAAACCTGTTGGATTTCTGTAGCTCTGCCCACACGGATGATAACCTCTCCATGTTTCATAAACCCAATTCCTCGTCAAGTCTGGCCATTAGTCTCAGTCTGTCCATAGGTCCTTCTCCTTCACTGTGCATCAGCACAGTGAGCTGGATGGTGCTCACTGGGCCTAACCCCTGCAGTTGCAGTAACCTGGATGAAATGATAATGACAATAATAACAAAGATATTTCTATAGTGCCCACCCTAACAATGTAGGCAACTGGGTGTTTTATAAATTGTAACAAATCAGTCTCTATAAATATCACACACACACACACACACACACACACACACACACACACACACACACACACACACACACTTACACTTACACAGACACACACACACACACACACACACACACACACACACACACACACACACACACACAGAGTTCTTTGTGAGGCACAAACATATGCATGCACTTGCATCTGCTCACGCACACACACACACACACACACACACACACACACACACACACACACTCACACACACACACAGAGTTCTGTATTTGTGAGGCATAATCACACATGCACGCAAACACACACACACACACACACACACACACACACACACACACACACACACACACACACACACACACACAACACTCTGACAGACAGTCACGTACATAAACATACACACTGTATAAGATGGTGAACAGCTCATTCGTATCTTAGCAAATATGTGGAAGTGACAGGTAGCAATTTCGCAATATTTCTGGCATTATTCTGCAACTTAACAGTGAGAATAAGAACAATGCTGTTTGAGACCAGCTGGTCCCATTCATTCATACTGAGGAACATCAAACTCAAGCAAAATGGTAACTGGGAGTGGCAAGCTAGCATAGCGCAGTGGTTAGCTTTATTCATTCAGGGGCTAGGAGATTGCTGGTTTCAATCCCACAAGAGACTCATTTACTTGTTGGATTTTTCAATCCCACTGACTCCTTCCCGATTTAAATGTGCAATGGGCTTAAATGGGAAGACCAGGACCCACACAGGTGAGTTTTATCTGGTTAGTGGATTTGTCTCTGACAGTGTTGTTCAAATTTTTAAACCAACACTGTATGTGTGTGTGTGCGTGTGTGTCTTAAGCCTGGTTGATTCTAGGATATTATGAAAAGGAGAATACAGTGCAACTGTGCTTTCAAGTCCCTGACCTCTCTTCTTTCTGACCTGTCTTCACCCCCATTGTAACAGTAAAGATCAGGATCGATCGTGGCTGCTACTTTGAAGAAAAAGAAGTTACCCAGTCATAAGATGAATATGAAAGAGGATTGTTATGGATCTTACATCCATCATGTGCATATCCATCCTAAGATGTACCCGATGAAGTCATGTATAAGACCCTCATGAAAAGGGGAAGATCCCCGCCTAAACGAGAGAGAAAGACTTGGTGCTTGTTGCCAGTGCTGACAAGAGAAATCTCTCCTGTCCTTAGCTGGTTCATTGTGGAATAAATCCTGAGAATTATCCAGTTGCATTCCAGGAGTTTGTGTTGTATGTCTGTTACGTAGGGTAATCTTTAGTCACCCACAAACATGACATGGAAAAAGAACCTGTAAGAAGTCATGAACATGAAAGTAATATTATACTTTCACTCTAAATCACAAATAATCTGTAATAAATTCACTACATTCGCAAAGTTCTAAGATGTGCACCTGAATCCTGTCATGAAACGATGAACAGTGACACTGACAATAGCAGAAAGTCACAATGACCCACACAACTGTCTTAAACTTTTGAGAAATATTGAATCATTTCTCTTTTAAAACAATTGTCAAGAACAGCTTTAGCACAATCAGGATTGATCGAGGTTGCTACTTGGAAGAAAAAGCAGATGATATGAGCCAAGACACTGGGAAAATCAAAGATCTTGTATAAAGCCATGAACATGAAATCAATATTGCATCTTCACTCTGGATCATAATCTGGCATCAACTCACACGTTCACAGAGTTTTAAGATGGGCGCCTGAATCCTGTCATCAAATGATCAACAGCGACACTGATTATAGCAAAACGTCACAAAGATTCAAAACTGTCACAAACCCTCGACAAATATTAGTGAATCTTTTTTTCTTTTGAAACAGTTGTCATGAGCGTCGCAGCACATGATACTAAACCGTTATAGATGGACATTTTTTTCGGCAAGCAGCCAACAACGGAACACGTTCATACCTGACTTTTTGACAATCGGCTATTCATGCGCGAAAATCAGGCCACCTAATCTCCTTCGAATTCTGTAGCAAGGAGCAAACTTTGATGAAATTTACATACTGATGAAAGTTCAAACCATGAAATGGTCAATCACCTTCAGTCGGACGGCTGATTGTTTAGAAATTTCACCAAAAAGAACGAAAATTGTTTAAATTTGCTCTTGTAGTTACTGTAAACAGTCGAAAACACATTTCCGCTTCCGTTGAAGAAGGGAGAACACTGTACAGGCGACGTCTCATGACAGATTATCACGTGACACGTCACAAGATGGCGGCGCAAATTACTCTGAGAAAGGGGAAGGCAGGAAGCCAGTTCTTGTGAACAAAATAGAAGGATGTAACGACACGATCAATATGGCCTATTTGGTGCCAAAGCAGGATGTGGTTATAAGCGTTAGCGATGATAAGTACGCGTTTTCCTCTGTTTTCCTGTGCATAGTGTGTGTGTGTATTTGGCTGCGGAATTTCTGCACTGTATCACGCCTACTTTTTTGTCTTTGTTTACATTGCTGTGAATCATTAATGTCAGACGAGTCATTAACAGTCTTATTTGCTCGAGTGATAGGAAGACATATGTACTTAACAATTGTGAAGAGTAGGCCTTTGATCTGTTAAGGATGGAGATTTGTTCCTGTCACTTGTCGGACCAATTCAATGAGGTTTTTTCCCCCTCCCAATTTCCCTTCATTTTCTTTCTTTCTTTCTTTCTTTTTCATTTTTTTCTTTTTTTTTTTTTTTGAATGTTCTGACATTTAAGTTTTAAATTTGAGGAACATTTCTTCCCATATTTCAGTGCAGTGGGTCAGATTCTTGGCAGAAGTGGAGTTGGGGGACACCAAAACTTTTGCACTCACTTACCATGGAATCTCTCTCACTCTCTCTCTCTCTCTCTCTCTCTCTCTCTCTCTATATATATATATATATATATATATGTGGTGTGTGTGTGTGTGTGTGTGTGTGTGTGTGTGTGTGTGTGTAATATAAATTATAAAGAGGTGTGTGTGTGTGTGTGTGTGTGTTGAACAATTAAGTAGTTGGGGAGAAAAACACACACACATATATACGTATATATACATACAATTTTTTTCCTTCTTTTTTCTTTTTTTTTTCCCTTTTCAAAATTGTGTGACATTTTCCTTCCACCTGAGAAAACTTATTCTTTGAACTTGTGTGTGTGTATGTGTGTGTGTGTGTGTGTGTGTGTGTGTGTGTGTGTGTGTGTGTGATATTTGTGCTGTGCAGCTATCAGTTTGATTTCCAAAACCGTCATAAGCAAAACTTTTAGATTTGATTGTAGGGACTGTTTTCTAGATTAAAAAAAAGACAAAAGTCTAATCAGTATCAAATTCTGCATCAGTATAAAATCTAGGAGTGGATAAAATTTAGCTGTGACTAGTGCGAGTGTGTAATTTTTGTGTGGTGTCTGTTTATGATAAATTGTTTTGGTCAGTTACCGTTTTCGAATTGATTTATATATGTGGAATCCATGATTCTGTTCTCTCTGACTGACCATCTAACACACCCCAACACTGCCACTAAAATCTAAAATGACATGCAAGTGCACTGGGATATTATTGATTGTGTTAAGCTTTGGTCTTTATTTGAATGTCCAGACAGTTGCCTATTGTTTTAACTTTCATACTTGAAAACTTTTTTTTTCTTTCAACAGAGGTGAATCAATGGATGACAACGTAGGCAAGCACTGCTGTTGCCCTCAAATAGTGCATCTTAACACTCAATTGTCCCCAATATGGCCAGATCCAAAATCCATTGAAGTAAAGTCTGGGGTCTGTTGAATGGGGTGAGGGAAAAGGTAAGGTAATGTTGCTGGAGTTTGGCACATCAGTAGTCTCTTTGAGAATTGTAAATGAGTGGAGTAAGGTGGAATAGGTAGCAGATAGGTTAGATTTAAAAGTGAATTTAATTTGAAAGTGTCCCTGAACGTTCTGGATACAAATTGTGAAAATCCTGAATCTCCCCCCCCACCCCCCCCCCCCCCCCCCCCCACACACACACACACACACTGAATACCTCCCATGGCAACATAAATATATAGAGGTGTCTGACAACAATTAAGATACTTAGATAGTGTCCTTATGATATCTAACCTCCTTCAAATTGATGAATTCCATAGCTAGAATGGTAGTATTTTTTTTTTTTATTTTGTGTTTCCTGTATTCTCTTTTTACATACTCACAAAGAGAGTTGTGATGCATCTTACTATTAAGGGGAGAAAAAGTTCATTTTTGGTCATTTTCCCAATTGTAGATTTAGCCAAAAACCTGATGATGCAGGGAAAAACAGAATAATACATAGCATACATGAAAATAATGCACACAGAGAAGTTGTGGTTGAAAACTGACATTGTAAATGATAATGGCTCACTAAAAAAGGCTCAAGTACTCCAGATTCTTTTAGATTTCAGGGGAAAACAATGATTAGGATAAAAATAAGCAAACAGCAGGCATTTGCTAAAGAGAAGGGCTACCTTTCTATGATATGAACACAAACGCATACACACACACACACACACACACACACACACACACACACACACACACACACATGCATGTGCATGCACACATCCACACACTCACACACAGATGCACACATACACACACATGTGCATACACACACACACATGCATGCCCTCAGGTACACACGCATGCGCGCGTGCACGCACAAAATTACCAGCACTGTCTTATCTTATATTTATTTGCTACTGTACCAGAAACAGTTTTGGGGGGGGGGGGGGGGGGGGGGGGGGGGCAAGTGAGATATGCTGTTGGTATTATTTTAGTAATTCAGTGCCATAATAACCAGAGTATCGGATAACGTAAGGTTACCGAGGTGCTGACATCCGTCAGTTGACCAGGATCCAGAACGGTCCTACTAGAGGGCATGAAAAGCTGATGCATACTTAATTAATGAGGCATTGCACATAAGCATCATAATGATCATTCTAGGGATCTCTCTCTCTCTCTCTCTCTCTATTTGTGTGTGTGTGTGTGTGTGTGTGTGTGTGTGTGTGTGTGTGTGTGTGTGTGTGTGTGTATGCATGTACCCCCCAGTTCTACTTCTGACCAGGGATGTGATCCCCTTCTTTTCCCTCCTCTTACCCTTCCTTCCCCTGCCACCTTCAGCCCATATGAGGATGTATTCAAAAAGAATTCTGTTTCTTTTGAGGGGGAGAGCAGGGTGAGAAAGAAAAGGGCAGAGCAGAGTGAATCAATGATGCCTATGTGTGTTGGTGCTGTGCTGTGCTGTGCAGGACTCTGAGGGTGTGGCAGAAGAGGGACTCGGGGCAGTTCTGGCCCAGCATCTACCATAGCATGGCCTGTGAGTACGCCTGACACTGTCAGTGACATCACCAAGAGTACTTCCTGGAGGTGACACTGGCTGGTAGCTCTGCCCCTCCAGACACTGACAATGCTGTATACCGGGAGAACGAAAATAGATGAACAAGCGAAATAACACTGACGAGTGAATTTTCTCTCAAGGGCACTTGCCTAAAAGCGACAGAAGTGGGGACAGCTGGTACACCACTTAACAATGCAGTGCCCCCACTTCACATGGTGGGCACGGAGGCTAGTGCCATATAAATAAAGCCCTAACTTCATCATGAATGCAGCTTGCAATGATCAGTATTGTTATTACCATTATCAAGTTTGTGATCTGTTGGGAATTCTGCGGCTTTTTCTGTCTGAATTACATTCTGTTTTGGAAAATGTTCCCATAATTTCCTCTTTTCCATCTGTCTCTTTGTATACTTGATCCTGCCCTTTTTCGAGAAATATAAATATATCTTTCTCTCTTGTCATCGGGACACTCAGTCTGTTTACCTTTACCTTTCAGAAGAAATTATCTTTTTCTATTTTGAGTCACTCCTTAGATATTTTCTTTTGTTGGAAATCGCAACATTTGTTTGTGCCTGATTGTTCAGGTGAATGATAAAGATATATACTGGCCAGAGCAGATGCAGGCTGTCCATTCTGCAGTATCTGCTGGCCCACAGCCTGTGTGTGTGTGTGCGTGTGTGTGTGTGTGTGTGTGTGTGTGTGTGTGTGTGTGTGTGTGTGTGTGTGTGTGTGTGTGTGTGTGTGTGTGTGTGTGTGTGTGTGTGTGTGTGTGTGTGTGTGTGTGTGGGGGGGGGGGGGGCACCCTAACATTTAGTATTGATTTTCTGTTTCAAAATTTTTCTTAAAATATGTGGATTATAAATCGAGCATGGAATGGGTTGGTGCCCTCAGTACAACTATATGACCAATCAACTGCCTTCAGGGTGTCAGCAGATTTAAGTTGTTCTGTAAATAATTCTGGTATGGAAGTATGTGTGTGTGTGTGTGTGTGTGTGTGTGTGTGTGTGTGTGTGTGTGTGTGTGTGTTTTAAACAAGACAGGTAGTTTTCATTCAACGATTTAGACATGAACCAGACCTTGTCATGTGTGTGTGCGTGTGTGCATGCATCCAAGTGTGCATGCATGTGTGTGTGCATGCGTGCATGGGTGTGTGCGTGCATGTGTGTGCGCATGCATGCATGTGCCCGCGTGTGTGTGTGTGTGCATAAGACAACAGCCCTGAAAGGGCCCCATGTGGTTGGCCAGGCTGTAAATGGAGGGAAACTCAAACTGAAACAGGCTTCTCCTGCCCCTGTTGCAGCCGAAGCCTCCTGTCTGGACTTCAGCCCAGAGACGAGCCGACTGTTTGTGGGCATGGACAATGGCACGTTTTCGGTGAGAAAGCTAGCTAGATTTCTGTCTCCCCATTTATTTGGTTTAAGATAGTAGTTTTCCTTATTAAAGGAGACAGAATTACAGCACTGTTTGTTTATGTAGACTGTAAGTTGGAAATGAATGGGGCAACGCAGAACTGCGTTTGACGTTTGTCCTTAAGTTGTACCAGAATGTTTTTCCTCCATTCTTTGACACACATGCTAACAGGGCTGAGATAGTCTCATGTTTCTGGGACAACGAAACTGATCATATCTCATGGGATAACAATTTTTTTTTTTTTTTTATATCTGTCTGACATTTAGAATTGTTTTACTTAGGTTTTCTTAGATTTTGTTTACGTTCAACTGGCTGAATTTACAGATACATTTATATGTGAGAAATTCATGCTGCACTTTCAAGGAAGAGCTTGTCACCAAGTACACAGATGTCTTAGATTTGTTCACCTTTGTTCAGCAGTGGACATTCCTACAGAATTGAGCCAAGGGCAAACACCCTTATTACCATGATTCTGTTGCATGATACAGGCACTGAGTACATACTGCATAACACACAGGGTCTCGGTGTCTTGTCTCATCTGAAGGACTATCACTTAGACAACCATATGAGGTGGAAGGTTGAAAGGGAGACAAAAAAAGAAACGGAAGTGATATGAGACTCGAACCATGGAACAAGAATTCTCTTTGACACTTAGATCAGCATATAAGGTCCAGTGGAAAGGGAGAGGAAAAAAAAAACAAAACAAAGGGATATGAGACTCAAACCATGGATTGAGAATTCTCTCACCTTTTGAGTGTATGGTGTCATGGTTCGTATGATCGTTGAAGAGATGGGGAAAACTGACTGAGCTGTCGCTTTCAAGTCCTTCAAATGACTGGGGGAACAGTGAAAAATGCTTCTGAAGCTTGAGAGAGTTTTGAAAGTTTGGCCAGCTGCTTGATGTATTGGGCGTATAACCATTAAGATCGTAACACGAAAAGAATGTGCTTGA
>JADBJO010007467.1:40000-42500 GCA_016801955.1 Conus betulinus | reverse complement strand
TGTGTGTGTGTGTGTGTGTGTGTGTGTGTGTGTGTGTGTGTGTGTGAATCTCATCCACTGGGAAGATATTTTTAATTCTTCCACCGCCCCACCCTCTCCTAATCTCATCCACTTGGAAGATATTTTTAATTCTTCCACCGCCCCACCCTCTCCTCGATGCCTCCCTCCCCCCTAACAGGTTTTGTTTCGTTTGTTTGTTTTTTAGAACCAATTCGCGAAATTTTTGAAACGTTAAAATCTTATTCAAGGCATATTCATATCAGTATGGTTCGGCGTCTAATTTGCACGTAGAGCAAGGCTTTTTCATCCCCCCCCCCCCCCCCCCCCCATCTTCCTCCTCTCTTCTCCCCTTCCCCAATCCATATACACCCATAAGCTGTTCGACTCTTACGAGTAATATGTCAGCCAGTTCCATACTTTAATGACCCTTGACTACCATGTATTGGATATACATGTAGTCACACAGAATTGGTGTTTCTGAATTCCGGTATATATGGGCTCTCAGTGTGTGTGTGTGTGTGTGTGTGTGTGTGTGTGTGTGTGTGTGTGTAGTGTATATAGATATAGAATTATCTCCTCTATAGGCTTATTGCTTTGATGTTTGGACAAACGAACGAATGAACGAAGTTTAATGCTGTTAGGCTGTAAACGCCCTTTAAGCAAATCGGCGGGATGTACAACAACAAAACGCGACTCAATTTCGATTTTATTAACATGGAAACCACAGCAATATCCTGTTTTTTCACTTTACGTGATGAAATCATGAACGAGAAAATGTCACTGGTGTTCACTGTCAGTTCTGTAGACGACGGTCACCCCAGGTAAAACTGGATCAGTCCGTGGACAGCGTGCAGCCGCCATAGAGCACATGCTTGGGTCTCTGCATGCTTCGTGTTGCCGATGCGTCTTCCTTTCCAAATGCAGGACAATTTAAGACATTCCTCTTATGACATGTGTCTTTCTTCCTGGTTGTTAAACCAGAAAAAGCGATCGTCTTCCGAACACGGATCGCAGGAATATTCTTGAAGGTCGTCGTCTGATTCACACAGCAGCACACTTACATCATCCGTTTGATGGATGGAACACACATTCTTCCGAAATACTTTTTGTCTATAGCTTGCTCCAAACTTGTGTCGATGTCCGATTGTCGATGTGTTGCGATGTCGTGGTGGATTTCTGGGCCCCTGCTGTTGCGCACCGACGGATGGGGTGCGAGCACCGAAGCGTATCCTGAATGGGCGTGGATGTGTATGTGCGTGCGCGCGTATGTGTGTGCGTGCATGCGTGTGTTTATGAGAGTGAATGCATGTGTGTACGAGTGCTCGAGTATGATGTGTGTGTGTGTGTGTGTGTGTGTGTGTGTGTGTGGGCGTGTGTAAGTCTGTGTGTGAGTGTGCAAGTTTGAGTGTATGTGAGGGTATGGGTGTGTTCGTATTGAGATGCGTGTATTTGTGTATTTATGTAAGTGCATACTTTTGTGTGTGTGCGCGCGGGCACGCGCGTCCGTATGTGTATGTGTATGTGCGTGAGTACGCATGCGCGCATGTGTGTGCGCTTGTGTGTGTATGTGTATGTGTGCGCGCGTATTTTGGTGTGTTAATTATGCTTCTTTGCTTTGAATGAAAAACGTTGGTATTCTGTTCATAATGTTTTCTTAAATGTCAGTACAACTTTGAGTTAATCTGACAATAAATTGGTTTCAGTCAGTCAGTCAGTGTGTGTGTGTTCTTGAAATGTGTGTGTGTGTGAGTGTGTTTTTTTGAAATGTGTGTGTGTGTGTGTTCTTAAAATGTGTGTGTGTGTTTTTGTGTGTGTGTGTGTGTGTTTTTGTGTGTAAAGCATCCGGTTGGGCATCACTTACCGCCCCATGTCAACCTTTTGCATGGGATAGCTGGAGTAATTAGGATCAGTTGTAGGCTTCTTGTGTGTGATACTTACACGTGGAAACTGTAACTTAATGACCCATGGCACACAACCTGTGCAAGGAGACCCCCACCCTTCCCCTCATCAGTGCCCCCTCCACCCTTCTGCCTTGTACCCTGTTTGTAAGACAGTCCATACACTGTAGGTACATGAATATATTCACCACACACCCACGCATACACTACACTACTGCCGCCACCACCACCACCACCACTACCATCCATGGCAGCAGCAGTGTCCTTCTCCTTCTGGATTCATCCTCATTGTCCTTATTCTCCTCCTCCTCCTCCTCCTCCTCTTCTGCCTCGTTCTCCACCTGTGACTTGATTGAATTATAGACAGTTTGTGTGTTCTTCTACCATCTTCTGCCCCTCCTCCTCCTCCATTTTCTGAGAACTGATTGATTGGTTGATACCTGTGTGATTTCTGCATGGTCGGCTTCCAGGGACAAGGTTCAGGGCCTGCTGTACCTCGAGAACAGCAAGCAGCTGATCTCCGCCGCGGATGACTGCATTCTGGGCATCTGGGACATGGACACTAAACGAACTGAGGTGCGGCGGGTTCAAGGGAGGCCAGC
>JADBJO010007467.1:17500-27500 GCA_016801955.1 Conus betulinus | reverse complement strand
TCAGATGACACTGACGTCATGAGACTTGTCCGAACTTCTTCGCAAGAGCAGGCTGTCGCTGTATTGTCTGCCATGTTGAGGGTAAATGATGTTACACTTCGATGGACAGTTGCACATCAGCAAGACACCGCAAAAGTGAAAGATATCAACAAAATCTGTGTGACGAAAGGACCGTACATTGCTCAATGGTTAGATCTGCATCAGGTTACACCATTTTGAGGGCAATCTGAAATGAAGCAGGGAAGAGTAAACGGTGAATATCAAACAAGTAGGGTAACTCATAGATGCATGAGTTACCCTACTTGTTTATTTAAAAGTTTAGAAATATTTCCAGGAGTGGGTGACAAGAACATGGTTTGGGGGGGGGGGGGGGGGGGGGGGGGGGGGGGGGGGGGGGGGGGAGGGTGAGGGAGTGAGGAGACGGCATGCATCAGTCCAGACCTCTGTAGAAATTCAGGAATTTTTCTTTTCGCTGGCTAGAGCTCCTAGTTTAGAGAATATGAGTCTTTCCTGGGAGTTTGTGCTGAACTTGGTTTTGAACTGATTATCGAGTGTTGCTGTTGTGGAAATATTAGACTGTCATGATGTGTACCGCTTTAATCCAAATCGAGCCCGCCTCTTGGCTTTTGGGATTTCCCTGTGATACCGGTTTGCTTCCTCTGATGACCAGTGTTATGTCGTGCGGCCTCTTGGCATAAAGTCGTGGTGTGTGAGGGTGTGTGTTTCATGCCTTTCTTTTTGACTTCTTTCCCCTCCCAGAGTTTTTTCTTTCTTTCTTTTTTTTTTTTTTTTTCAAATGCAAGATTCTGTGTTAGTACATGATGCACCTTCTGTTGTACGAGACATGAAGGCCCTTAGTTTCTCACTCCCTCCCCTCCCCCTCCACCTACCCCTCCCCCCCCCCCCCCTCCCCCTCCCCTTCCCTTCCCGCCCCTCTTCTTCCTTCTCCCTTCCACTCCTTGAGATGTCAGGGGCTCTTTTGATGTGAATCGTCTTCGCGCTTTCTGGAAATTTTGTGTTAATGATGTCCTGTCATAATTATTTACTCTGCCCTTTCCATCACCTTTTTCTGTCTGTCTTCTGCTGGTTTGTTTGTTTGTTTGTTTTTACTTGCCTTTGTGGCATATTGTTTCTGTCTTTAATCTAGAAAGTCTTTTTACCCCCCCCCCCTCCCCCCCACCACCCCCCACCCTCCCTCTCTCCCTTCACCTCCCAAATTTCTCCTGTGGTCACAATTGATAACATGCCGGTGTCCGGGGTGTAATGCAGGGACTGTGAAGTGATGTATAATTGTCTAGAATAGGCCCTGGCTGTCCATACAGCTGTCTTGGCACTGGCTGTCCATACAGCTGTCTTGGCACTGGCTGTCCATACAGCTGTCTTGGCACTGGCTGTCCATGCAGCTGTTTTGGCACTGGCTGTCTTTGCAGCTGTCTTGGCACTGGCTGTCCATGGCAGTTGTCTTGGCACTGACTGTCCATGGAAGCTGTCTTGGCACTAGCTGTCCATGCAGCTGTCTTGGCACTAACGGTCCATGCAGCTGTCTTGGCACTAACAGTCCCTGCAGCTGTCTTGGCACTAACAGTCCATGCAGCTGTCTTGGCACTGGCTGTCCATGCAGCTGTCTTGGCACTAGCTGTCCATGCAGCTGTCTTGGCACTAACGGTCCATGCAGCTGTCTTGGCACTAACAGTCCCTGCAGCTGTCTTGGCACTAACAGTCCATGCAGCTGTCTTGGCACTGGCTGTCATGCAGCTGTCTTGGCACCGGCTGTCCATTTTTGCTGTCTTGGCACTGGCTGTCCATTTTTGCTGTCTTGGCACTGGCTGTCTTTGCAGCTGTCTTGGCACTGGCTGTCCATGCAGCTGTCTTGGCACTAACAGTCCCTGCAGCTGTCTTGGCAAAAACAGTCCATGCAGCTGTCTTGGCACTAACGGTCCATGAAGCTGTCTTGGAACTAACGGTCCATGCAGCTGTTTTTGGCACTGGCTGTCCATGAAGCTGTTTTGGCACTGGCTGTCTTTGCAGATGTCTTGGCAATGGCTGTCCATGCAGTTGTCTTGGCACTAACAGTCCCTGCAGCTGTTTTGGCAATAACAGTCCATGCAGCTGTCTTGGCACTAACGTCCATGCAGCTGTCTTGGCTCTAACGGTCCATTCAGACACCTTGGCACTGGTTGTCTATGTCTTTTTAGACTGTATGGCCTTTGTTTGGTTTGTTTTTGGTCCAAAGTACTGGTTCTTTAATACACAGTGGGAGGCAGACAAATAATTTCGGACAGATATGTCTTATTCTGATGAAAAAAGTAATAGACATAAATTCACTTGCCAGTTTCATAGTTGGTTGTTAAATACGAGTTGCTTTAAACCTTGGGTTGTGTGTGTTATTTGTGTGTTTGGTTTGTTTCCGGTGATATTGCTGTCTGTGGCAGTCTCATTTGTTTGTGGTGTTAAGATGTTCTTTTTTTTTATTATTATTATTCATTTTCAACTTTTTTTGGTTATATAAGGCAAAGAACTCCGCAAAGCAGCTATACACAGAACAGCTTAGCATTAATTTCTTTAAACCTTCGCCTTGCAGCTTTCTTGTTTTCAGAATTCGTAAAATTTGGGGGTGGGTGAACTTTTCAGAAAAATCACAGAATGTAATCTGGATCTGCTAGGTGTGTATATTTCTCTTTCTTTCTCTGTATGCCTCTCTCTTTCTGTAGAGATGTGTATACTTCTCTTTCTTTCTCTCTCTCTGTGCATATCTGGCTGGCTGGCTGGCTGGCTGGCTGGCCGTTTGTCTCGGTATCTGTCTGTCTGTCTCTCATCATTCTCTCTCTCTGCATCTCTCTGGCTGGCTGGCTGTCTGTCTCTCTTTTTCTCTCTGCATCTCTCTGGCTGTCAGGCTGTCTGTCTCTCTCTCTCTCATTCTCTCTGTCTCTCTCTCTGGTGTTCTGATAGATGATCAACTATGCATAATTTTCATGCATTGTTGTATGTGGTTTGATGCCACCATGACTCTCTCTCTGTCTTCCCCCTTTAGCCATGATGGCAAACATGACCACAGAAAGTGTATGAACTAGTTGTTGGCACAGCGCCGTCAGACTAAGCGTCTTGCACATCATTTCACGTTGTCTTCCTCACCAGGCACCGTCATCCTCACTCAAGTGTCTGTTGCCAGCAGTACTGAGCAACCAGGGACAAACGTCCTCAACAGTGTGTGTAGGGGGTTGGAGTGGGGGATGTCTCCACATCATCATCACCCAAACAGGCCGCCAAACGATTAAAATTTGCACATGAAAGCTGAGGGTGCATGGATGGGGGTGGGGGGGTGAGTGAGGGTGGAATTGCACGATTACATTCGATGATTATGTTTAGACAAACAGGCATGGGAGCAGCCATTTGCAAAACTGCATCAGCATGAATATGAATGAGCTAAGGGTCGCATGGATTGTGTGGGGATGGTACTTGGCTGATTGTAACGCCGTGAGTTTTGAAACATGCCAAAAACACGTGTGACAGGCATAAGGATGTCAGAGGTTGAGCTGTTGTGTTTTAGTTGTACAATCATGTTATGACTGTTTGTATTTGTTTTCCTTGTTCACGACAGGATGCTAGGAGTTACCTTTTCATGAGTGACAACCGTTCTGAAGTGACGCTGCATAGGGAATGAAGCTGTAGACGGTGAGCTGACAGTGAGTGAAACAGTGGTGTGACAGAAACCTGACTCTTTAGTCCCTTCACTGACTGCTGCAGAGGTGGAAGACTATTTCCGTGCTTTTACGAGCTGTGTATGTGGAAACCAGCTCGCCATCTGCCGGTCATTTCTGAATTGATAAACTTTTGACAACGTGCATGTGGAAACCAGGCCAAAACTGCTCGCCATCTACCAGCCGTTTTCTGAATTAATGAACTTATGACTATGCACGCATCATGTGAGCTGTGGGCAGAGGTGTGCACCAGCACACACGGATGCACGCGGTTACACACAGACACACATGCATACACCAAGTGAACTGTAGACTGTTCGCTTGTGTTCCGATTACAATTTCTTGTGAGAAATACACAATTCATTGTGGATTCATGCGCAGTGTTTTGGGTGCTCAGTACTCGGATCAAAACTGCATTTGAAAAATCCCCTCCCCACCCCCCCCTCCCCAAGATGTTTTCTTGGTTCACCTGTTCTTCCAAGCTCTTTAGTCTTGTGCGTCTCCATGTTTGTTTAGAGATACGATGGTAATTTTTTTTTTTTTTTTTTTTGTTTTTGAATATGTCGTAGATAATACATCTGACATGGAGGGAGACGATATATAAGAGATTGAAAGTGTGCATGTACTTGGCGGATTGTGTGGGTGTGGGTGTGTGTGTGTGTGTGTGTGTGTGTGTGTGAAAACATCTGTATGCATTAACTTTGGTTTAAAGAAGGCATTGGAAATGTGACAGATCTTGTTAATGGTATGTTTTGGATGACTGATGTTTAGTTCACATTTTTCTGGTAATTTTTGTTATGTGTTTGTGTTTTAATGTGGTCGTTTCCTTTCAGTGATTTTTTTTTCTTTCAGTTCTTGTCATTTTTGTAATTTTTCAAATCAGGAATTTCCAAACTGTAGATATGCAACTAAATGTAGAAAAACATACCAGATTCCATCTTATGTTTCATTGTTTTTATTTGTATTTTTATTGATACGAGACAGAACAAATTAATGTCAAATCATTTATCGGTTTCTTTATTTGTGAATGTATGATTTTAATGGCCATGAGACGTGCAGCTTCCATTTGAAAAATAAAACAATGCATTTTGAAAAATACATTGCAGTTGTTTTTGTCCCTGATTCTGGTACTCTTGTGTGATCCGTCCTTCCAGCCTGCCCCACCCACCCCCCCCCCCCCCACCAACACACACAAACATATACCTGCATACACACACTAATGCACGCACACACATCAAGATACCATATGCAGTCAAAACATAGAAGGGGGCAATCTATGTCAGACCAGTGCCCTGTCTACCGACCCATGATTCAGCAAAACATAGAAGGGGGCAATCTATGTCAGACCAGTGCCCTGTCTACCGACCCATGATTCAGCAAAACATAGAAGGGGGCAATCTATGTCAGACCAGTGCCCTGTCTACCGACTCATGATTCAGCAAAAACATAGAAGGGGGCAATCTATGTCAGACCAGTGCCCGGTCTACCGACTCATGATTCAGCAAAAACATAGAAGGGGGCAATCTATGTCAGAACAGTGCCCTGTCTACCGACCCATGATTCAGCAAAACATAGAAGGGGGCAATCTGTGTCAGACCAATGCCCTGTCTACCGACCTATGATTCAGCAAAACATAGAAGGGGCAGGCCAGTGGCCACTCTACCGACCCATGATTCAGCAAAACATAGGAGGGGCAGACAAGTGTCCTATCTACCGACCTCTGATTCAGCAAAACATAGAAGGGGAGACAAGTACCCTATCTACCGACCTCTGATTCAGCAAAACAAAGAAGGGGCAGACAAGTACCATATCTACCGACCTCTGATTCAGCAAAACATAGGAGGGGCAGACAAGTGCCCTATCTACCGACCTATGATTCAGCAAAACATAGAAGGGCAGACAAGTGCCCTGTCTACCGACCCATGATTCAGCAAAACATAGAAGGGGCAGGCCAGTGCCCTGTCTACCGACCTCTGATTCAGCAAAACATAGAAGGGACAGACAAGTGTCCTATCTACTGACCCATGATTCAGCAAAACGTAGAAAGGGCAGACAAGTGTCCTATCTACCGACCTATGATTCAGCAAAACATAGAAGGGGCAGACAAGTGTCCCTATCTACCGACTCATGATTCAGCAAAACATAGAAGGGGCAGACAAGTGTCCTATCTACCGACCCATGATTCAGCAAAACATAGAAAGGGGCGGACAAGTGCCCTATCTACCGACCTATGATTCAGCAAAACATAGAAGGGGCAGACAAGTGCCCTGTCTACCGACCTCTGATTCAGCAAAACATAGAAGGGGCAGACAAGTGTCCTATCTACCGACCTCTGATTCAGCAAAACATAGAAGGGGCAGGCCAATGCCCTGCCTGGCTTCGGTGTTGGACTCGGCTCGTGAAGTCCGTGTCTCAGTGAGCCCCATCCTTGATGACTGTGCATCTGAGATGTGCGAAGCGCTCCATCTCCTCGATGCTCTCTCCGTGAAGATGAACCGGGAGCACTTGCTCTTCATTGATGCTCCTCACCTCCGTCTTCTCGACGAATCATGCAGCCTGACTTACATCATGATAATCACGCAAGAAATAAACAGAGATGAAAGGAAAAAAAAAAACGAAACCCGTAATTTCTCTCGGATTGAAATCAACTCCATCCCAGACAAATAAAGTGGATTTGTAGATTAGGATATGTCTTTTGTAAAGACATGAATAAGACCGCCCCCTCCCCACCCCCACCCCCCTCTCTCTCTCCATTATTCTATCCACCATCCATCCATCCACCACCCACCCATCCTTTCACTTCCGGCCCATTCATCCATTTATACACCCAGCAACTAATCTACCCATCCATCTACCGATTTATCCATCTACCAACCCATTCACCCCATCCAGCCATCTACCCATGTGTTCATCCATCCACCCGTCCACACACACACACCCACCGGCCTACCCATCCCCCTCCCTCCCTCCAATTATCCACCCGCTCACTCACTCGCTCAGGTGACACAAATGGCATGGTGATAAAATCAATAGTAACTTAGGCTTGAAAGGGCAGGGGTTTTTCATGCAGACAAAGGGACGGCACAGAATTATGCAGCAATACAATATTTGAGTGTTGTGGGCATATACAAAGGCCCTTCATCAAATTGTGTCCACAGACCTGATATTTTGAAGGGGAAAAAAAAAAAAAAGAAGCACATAGATTCACGGTTCGTACTAATTCAAACCTTGACATCCTCTCCCCCCCCCCCCCCCCCCCCCCCCCCCCCCCCACCCCCCCTTCCCACACCAAGTTCCAGCCTCAGCCAAACCCCTCAAACCCCATTCCCCACGCCTCGCCAAGATTCAGATTCATACAGAAAATGCAAGAAGCTCCGATTCCTTACCTTTTGAAATGTCTGGAGGGCCTCCCCCCCCCATTCCCTTCCCCCTCCCCCCTCCTACCACCATCACCTCCCCTCACGCCCTACATCCCCACCTCCCTTCCCTTCTCACCCCACTTCCGCTCACGCTTAATCAAGAATCGAAAAAATCCCGGAAAAATTTGCACAGCGTCAACAAGCAACTGAATGGAGGTTGTAGTATGGTACTACCAACCTTCGGAGGTTTGGTTCCTGTAGGAAGCCCACAAGGAGGCTAGCTTTTGGTGGGGATGTTGGCGTTACTCCTGGAGGAGAACAGTCTCGCAGGAGCCAAAGACTAGACGCCGCACACCCACCCATTCATCAAATCCTGGAAGAGAAGAAGGTTCACGAAGTTTCTCGCAGCGAGTGTTTGAGTCTTGCCGTAGAATGACAACCATTAGCTGATCGTGTGTGTAGAACAAACATGGAAGAATGGTCGTGACGGTGGCAGAGAGATGGAGGCATAGTTTGTCTGTCTCCTGCAGACAAAAAAAAAAAACACATCAGGCTGGATCGTTCGTTAGGAGACGTCATTATATTACAGCCTGTTGTGGATTGCCAGTGCAGAGCGTGTGAAGCAACATTGGCCATCTGTGGCAATGGACTGCTCGTCACGAACGCTCGAAGCGTTCTGTAGCAACATTGGCCATCTGTGGCAATTGGCCATCTGTGGCAATGGACTGTTCGTCACGAACGCTCGAAGCGTTCTGTAGCAAACATTGGCCATCTGTGGCAATTGGCCATCTGTGGCAATGGGCTGTTCGTCACGAACGTCGAAGCGTTCTGTAGCAACATTGGCCATCTGTGGCAATTGGCCATCTGTGGCAATGGGCTGTTCGTCACGAACGCTCGAAGCGTTCTGTAGCAACATTGACCATCTGTGACAATGGACTGTTCGTCACGAACGCTCGAAGCGTTCTGTAGCAACATTGGCCATCAGTGGCAATGGACTGCTCATCACGAACGCTCGAAGCGTTCTGTAGCAACATTTGGCCATCTGTGGCAATGGACTGCTCGTCACGAACGCTCGAAGCGTTCTGTGGCAACATTGGCCATCTGTGGCAATGGACTATTTCGTCACGAACGCTCGAAGCGTTCTGTATCAGCCTTCAGAGGCTATTTGCAGAGGGGAAAAACAAAAGGGCGATAACTGGAGACACAGCAAGCTGTGTTTTCTTTTCTTTTTTCTTTTCTTTTTCCCCCGTTAGCTTATGCATTTAGAATTTCATTTAAGATATTTGTTCAGCTGCAACAAAACTACTGTCTGACTGACTGTTTTGAAATCCACTTTCATCATGATTTTTGATCGTCCTTAGTTGTTCAATAGGGACAAGGATGATCGGTACTTAGAGTTATCTCTCTTTTGACAAAGTTGAGCAAGGAGAAAGATTTTCGCTTGGACAAAGCAGTGCGTTCTTACTTAAACTTTAGCTAAGCATTCTGATCGGGCAACCGGGTGCTGGTTTTAATAATTGGGACAATACTAATCGTGAAAGCGTTGGGATCGATCCATCAAGGATGATGATGATGATGGTAATGATGATGATGATGATGATCATTATTATTATTGTTATTTACTATTATATTATGGTGTTGTTGTTGTTGTTCAGAATACTTACACAGCGTTTGTCCTCACACAGAGAGCAAGCTGTACGCGCTTTACACAATCCACCCGCTCGTTTACACAACGGGCTGTCTACCTAGGCAGAGCGACTGAAGAGCTGCCTGGCTACGGCTATATTTCGTCGTTCCCCGTGTCATTCAGTCAAAGATAAGTGACTCAGTTTTGCACTTTTCCTTTCTTTTGTTTTCAGTTTTTTCACTCTTTCATTCTTTTGCTTTTCAGTTTTTCACTCTTTCATTCTTTTGCTTTTTACACAGAAGGTACATGCCATGTGTATACCGTCATCCATACTGACGGCCAAACTAACCTCTCTTCTGAAAGTTGGTGTGTGTGTGTGTGAGTGTGTGTGTGTGTGTGTGTGTGTGGGTATGAGGAGAGAGAGAGAGTGTGTGTGTGTGTGTACGCGCGCGCGCGCGCGCGTGCGTGACACGTCACGGTGCGTGCCTGCGTGCTATGTGAAAGGGAGTATTCATACATGTGTACGCGGAGAGTGAGGGGGCCGGAATAGCTCAGTGGGTAGAGCGCCGGACTCGTAATCCTGGGGTTGCGGGTTCGAAATTCGGTACAGGGGGATTTTCCCCTCGGAGTTAACATTGGTTCTGACTCTATTCCCCCATACAGTCCTTCGAATGAGACTAGAACCGAGGTTCCGTGTGTGAACGCGCACGCACAACATCTTGCTCACCGTAAAATCCGATCACCAACTTTCGGAAGAGAAGGCCAGTTTGGCCGTTGGTATGGATGACACGTTACACATAGCATGCACCTTCACCCCACGAAGTTGGAGTATGGCTGCCTTAATGGCGGGATAAAAAAAAAAAAAAAACGGTCATACCACACAGAAGTGTCAGAATCTTCAACTCGATGAAGTGGGACTCTCAAGAAAGAAAGAAAAAGAAAGAAAAGAACGAAGAAGAAGAAGAAGGAGCTTATCAGACAGAAACTGTGTAGAGCTACCATAACCAAGTACTGTCTATCGCGAAGTTCAATAATTAGACATGAAAGTCCACCTTTTGGGCCCCTCTCCCCCTTTGTCTTCCCCATCCTCCTTCACCCCCCCTCCCCACATCAGACCCTCTCCGTCAAGCGCTCATCGCTCTCGCCTCCGTTACAAAAAAAAAAAAAAAAAAAAAAAAAAAAAAAGGAAGAAGAAGAAGAAGAAGAAAGAAGAAAAAGTGAAATCATTTTTTCATGATGATAGTAGTTTTATCTGCTGAATTTTCATCCACATGTCATGTCATGTAGCCTACCACTCACAGTGAAACATAAACATT
>JADBJO010007467.1:5000-10000 GCA_016801955.1 Conus betulinus | reverse complement strand
TATCATCCTGATTCTGATTTGATTATGCGGACGACATCATTCTGATTCTGTCTTGTCTGTCTGGATGATAGCATTCTGATTCTGACTTGCCTGTCTGGATGATAGTACTCTGATTCTGACTTGCCTGTCTGGATATTAGTATTCTGATTCTGACTTGCCTTCTGGATAATAGTATTCCGATTCTGACTTGTCCGTCTGGATAATAGTATACTGATTCTGACTTGCCTGTCTGGATAATAGTATACTGATTCTGACTTGCTGGTACGGCTGATGTCATTCTGATTCTGATTTCGTAATGTAAATGATAAAATTCTGATTTCAATGTAATGATGCTGGTGATATACTTCTGATAATACCTATGAAGATGATGGCAATTGATTTTAACTTATTGATGAAGGCAACATGATTAGTATTTTCACTTTGCATGGATTTTGCTATGCACTTTTCTGATTAAAACTCTGGGCATCGTTTTTTCAGTGAAATGTGTGTGAAATCTGGGCAAGATCATCGCATCACATGAATTTATCGTGGTTTTTATAACTATAGATCATGAGTTTTTTTTGTTTGTTTTATTAGATTCTAAGACTTTAAGTGTCTATTTAATGCATGCACGCAAACAAGCTTGTATGTATGTATGTATGTATGTATGTATGTATGTATGTATGTATGTATGTATGTATGTATGTATGTATGCAGTGTATGCATGTATGTATGTATGTATGCATGCAATCACGTATGTACGTATGTACGTATGTATGTATGTATGTAGTATGTATGTATGTATGTATGTATGTGTATGGAGCCGGAATAGCTCAGTTGGTAGAGCGCCTGACTCGTAATCTAGGTGATCCTGGGGTTGCAGGTTCGAAACTCCGCCGGGGCGTTTCGGTACAGGGGGATTTCCCTCGGAGTTAACATTGGTTCTGACTCCATTTCCCATACAGTCCTTCGAATGAGACTATTAAAACCGAGGTTCCGTGTGTGAGCGCACGCATAACATCTTGCACACACGTAAAATCCCATCACCAACATTTCGGAAGAGTAGGCCAGTTTGGCCGTTGGTATGGATGACATGTTACACATAGCATGCACCCTGAGTGAGAAAAACGGAGAGAATGAAGGAAGTAAGTGAGTGATCGATATTGAACGATACTGACTGGATGACACGGGAAAACGACTGAATGAAGCGCCAGCTGGCAGCTATTCAGTCGGCACTACCCAGGTAGGCAGCCCGTTATGTAAACGAGTGTTGATTGTAAAGCGCTTAGAGCTTGGTCTCTAGCCGAAAATAGGCGCTATATAAGTATTCATTATGTATGTATGTATGTATGTATGTATGTGTGTGTGTGTATGTACGTACATACGTACGTATGTATGTATTCATTGTTCATTTATTACTGATTTATTTTGTTGTTTATTATGTATGTGCTTATTTATTTTATTTCATTTATTCATTTTTTGCGTGCGCGGAATGAACTGTGTGTTTGTTGTTGTGTGTTGTTGTTGTTGTCATTGTTGTTTACATATAACCCTGTGGAATCGACGTTAGCGCGGTGGCAGCTCTATAAGGTTTCCTTGTGGTGGGTCTGTGCTATCACAGAAAAAAGAAACTGAACCCTTGACTGTCCAAATGTCACTCCGTTTATGTGTAGCTTGTACAACGACAGATTCGTTCCACGAAAGCACGTGCACGTCGAAAATATGGGATGGATGCTGATATTGTTGAGCTCACCCAACTTCAGGTGACGTGAATTTCTGTCAGTGATGTTGCCAAATGAAAGATACACTCACGCACAGTGATGCAAATACCGAAAACAGATTCTCTGTCTGTCTCAGTCTGTCTGTCTATCTGTCTGTCTGTCCGTCTGTCTGTTTGTCTCTCTCTCTCTCTCTCTCTCTCTCTCTCTCTCTCTCTCTCTCTCTCTCTCTCACCTCCTCCTCCTCGCTCTCTCGCCCCCTCCTCGTCCTCATCTTCTTTTTTTTTATTTGTTTTTACTATATATCGATTTTTTTCCTTGACCAGAGGGCTGGATGTAAAAAAAGCATTCATGCTTAGTCCACTACCCTCTGAAAATAAAATTCGTTCGTTCGTCCGTTCGTCCGTTCGTTCGTTCGTTTCTCTTCTTCTTCTTCTTCTTCTTCTTCTTCTTCTCTGTGTCTCTCTCTTTATCTTGTCATTCGCAGGTTCAACATACAAAAATCACTGCCCTCTCTCTCTCTATCTCTCTCTTCTCTCTCTCTCTCTCTTATCTATCCGTTCATCCCTTCCATACACATGATCTCTGTCTATTTGTCTTGTCTGTCTGTCTGTCTGTCAATATGTCTGTCTGTCTGTTTGTCTCTCTCTCTCTCTCTCTCTCTCTCTCTCTCTCTCTCTCTCTCTCTCTCTCTCTCTCTTCTCCCTTCTCGTCACTCTCATCCTCTTCCTTCTTCTTCTCTCTTTCCTGTCATTCACTGTTCAACATACAAAATCACTTCCTTCTCTCTATCTTTCTAACCCGTTCATCCCTTCCTTAAACATGTGGCTCGCTCTCTCTCTCTCTTTCTCTCTCTCTCTCTGTCTCCCTCTCCCCCTCTCTCTCGCTTCTCTTCTCTTCTTCTGCTGCTGCTGCTGCTGCTGCTGCTGCTGCTCCTCCTCCTCCTCCCTCTCCTCCTCCTCTTCATCCTCCTCCTCCACCTTCTTCTTCTTCTTCTTCTCTCTCTCTCTCTCACTCTCTCTCTCTCCTTTCATCATCCGTTAATATTACACTTAAGAACATACACTCACACGCGCGCGCGCGTGCACACCCACCCACCCACCCACCCATAGAGAGAGAGAGAGAGAGAGAGAGAGAGAGAGAGAGAGAGAAAGAGAGAGGACGTTTTCGCGCGTACTCACACACTAGCATACGCACGCATAAGATCAGGATGACGAGTTTTCTCTTCAAGCACGATTCAAAAAGAAAAAAAAAAAAAACTTTCTCATTTTAATGTGCAGGATGCATTTATGAAAACAGCAAAATAACAATTTTTTTTAAACTTTGCCTCAAACCCACAATTTCTCTAAAATCAGTATACAGAACGAGCCAAAAAAACAAGAAAGATTTCTTACCAAAAATTTTCAGCAGACAAACTTGCCGACAAAACATGAAAATACTGTCTCTGTCAACTGTCCTTAAGAACTTACGACTACATAGATGTCTAGCTTCTCGATAACTATGAAAACAGATTCTTGTCTTTTTATAGCCACTAAGGTAGGCCTAGATGTGTTTTTGCTTTTCGATGGACCATTGAAGCAGTTGTTTTGCTTTTTTTTTTTAATAACAAAACAAACAGATGTTTGGGCTTTTGATTTGCATAAAAGTAGATGTTTTGCACTTTTGATAACCATTAAAACTGAAGTACGGTCGAAGCCGCCTATAACGAAGTCGGATGCAACGAATGCCGGATAAAAGGAAACAAAAAGTTTGGTCCCGGCGAAAATCCTTCTTTACATGACTGAAAACACGTCGGATATATCGAAGTCGGATGTAGCGAAATGCCACTGATAACAAAATGGTGTTGGGGTCCCCAGCGGGCGAACACGCCGGTTATAACCAAATCGCGGGCTGTGGCGAATAATGTGTTCGGCCCGGTGAAGAGTTCACGCCGGATATAGCGAAGTGGTTACTTTTGTGTTCGCGAACCATTTCTCGAAAATGGTCGGTTAGTTCGCCGCGATGTACATTACTTCATTCGGTCGCTGGCTATTCTTGAGATATGGAGGAGTGTCCGCAGAACACGTGAAATGTAGAGCTTTCTTTGTGTTGCTCTAAAGAGAAGTCACACGTTTATACATGTGTTTGACGAGCTGCGTGTTCCTTAGCTTTTTTCATTTTCTTGCACGGCTTCAGACAGGTAGATTAAAAGTACGCTGCATCTTAACCGTATGTTTGTTGTATGGTAAACCTCACCTCTGTAATTCGTAAGCAAAGAAATGGTATTCTAAGTCCTGTAAAGCGTGTGCCTGTGATTGTTGATGCAGGGCAGTCGACTGGCATCGGGTCAAAGTTCAGCAACTGCAGACGGAGAAGAGATGCTACAGGACGGGGGGCGAGGGTGGGATGAAGGAGAAGGAGGGTATCAGGGTGTCAGGCTTTGTTTTAGTGGGCCATTCATTATGGCGTCTGCATGTCGCAAGGGTCTGTCGCTAAAGCGAAAAATTGAAATTAGTCAAGAATTTGATAGACATCTAGCAAAAACTGAAGAACATATTAGCGGAGAATATGAAATTGTGCTGCCGACACTGGTAATCATCCTGGCTTCTACAGAGAAGTTTAAAATTCAGTAGATGCACATGCAGAGATTTATCAGAGAGAATCAAACGAGAAGTTTGACAGAACTGCTGCACGTACATGTCCTTTGGTGCCTTTGTGTAAACATGTGGACTGCCGCGTTACGAGGATGAGAAACAAAATTGTTTTTTTGAGATCTTTCTCTTCATGTTCATGGTTGAGTTTTCTTTTTATTTCGTGCAGCTGTGGCAACGATCAGTCTGATCTCCTCCGTGAAAGAGTGTGACATTTGAGGGTTTTTTTCCCGTCCAGTTTGGCAGCAATCCTCCTTTTCTGTTGTTTCAAAGAATATGAACATTCCTATATCAGACATTATAAGTTCCATTCCAATAAATGTCCATGACTGACCTAATGTGTACTGCTAATGATAAGAACTTTTGATTGTATACATTAAGACATTATAACACATCAGTGGTCCTGGCACTTCAGTTGATCTCCAAATCGAAAACAGAAAGATTTCCTTATTTACCCTCAACTACTGAAAGGATTTGAACTGTACACCTCCCTAAAATCAAACGGACACAACGTAGTGTTTGCTTGGGTCCCCAGCCATGTGGGCATTCGAGGCAATGAGATGTTTGACCAGCTTGCCAAGAATGCCACAAGGGAAAAGTTGATCAGGTTTACTGTTCCTCACACTGATCTGAAACCCAAAACACAGGCCTATGTCAAAGACCTCTGGAAAGA
>JADBJO010007466.1:107500-112456 GCA_016801955.1 Conus betulinus | reverse complement strand
AGAGAGAAGATAGAAGAGAGAGAGGAACTTTATCTGTGTGTAATTTAGTTCAAACGAAAGGCAGTTTTCCATATGCACACCTCGTTATTTCAGTCTAAATACCACCACCATGTGTTCCTTCACACCCATTGCACTACCCCAAATTACCATACGTGGTCGACAAGAAACCTATCCCTCTATCCATACTGCATCATCATAATTAGCGATATTAGCTGATTCGCACAGTCTGTGGTCTTAAATTGTGTATATCATAATTAGCACAGTGTGGTGAACACAAACCGCATCCATTCCACCCAATTTTTCTGTTTCTGTCTCTTTGCCTAAAAGATAGATCACCACAAAACAACCTCTGTCACTTCACTACTCACTACTTCCTCAACACCTCTCATTACCACCACTCGTCCATGCTGACGCATGTACTTGGCCCACAACTTGCCTGTTCTTGAGAATGTTATTGATGGGGGATAAGTCACATTGGAATCCTGCTCTTGGTGCTTGATTTCACTTTGTGCATTCCATTCGAGATTAGGATGATGCACAGCGTGATCCAACAAACGCTCTGTCTTCTTTCTTCTGTGTCTTGGGCACACTAAAAATTCTTTATCCATTGCAAACTTTTCAGGACAAGGGTTTGGTAGAGAAGCTGTCCCTCTTGATCTTAATTGTTGCCTAGGATTGTGTCGAAATCGATCTACAAAACTGAAAAATTTTCAACAGTGTCTGAAGGCGCAGGTTGGATTCGCTATGCATGCTAGATCACGAGCTCTCTCCAAAACTGTTCCTCATCCGTCCATCCCTTATCTCTCGCACTCTTTGAGATGGCGTTGTTGTACTGGGGGTCATGGGTGGCCCGTATACAGCATTCCAAATCCATGGCGTCCACGTCACCTTCCTCACATTCTCCATGTTACTGCAAGGTCCTCCCAGCGAACCACAACATAATTTCCAGAACAGGTTTGAGGAAGGCTCGAAGAAAACTACCAGGAAAACCACCCTTCTGCACGATCTGCTCACAAAAAAAAAAAGACGTTTCAGAGACGTTCCTGCCTTGGCCCAGGGAGTGAAGACTCTGTATCCTGCACACCTGTCTCTTCTGGGGGATGAGGGGGTGGGGATTGGATATGGCCTTTTCAAAATGATGAACCAACATTTTCTTCTCGAAGTGTTAATCAAATCAGGACACCCATCCTTTCAAGGGTGTTTGACAGTTGAAGTTTTGGCGTCACGCAACACAACCTTTGAGCTATTTTGGCATATTCCTCCTGATTTCAGCAGACACTATTACATTTTTTTCGCACATGGACCACTTGACACTTGGATGGAAAAATTACTTTGGTCCTCAGGCTGCCAGATGATCCCGTGCCTCAGGCAGAGGTCAAACACCGATAAGCAAGAGAACGTGACGTCGCATCAGTAAGTCTCCTTACATTACGTTGTCATTTTTCCAGGATACACCTGTTTGGGCTAAATGACATGACCTAGAGAACATCTCTGCCAATTTTCAAGCTCTATCAGTAATAACTATTCAAACTGATAGTGTTACGCAGGTTTGCTCTTCCCGAACAAGTTCGTTAGGATAAACATGACTGGGCTTGGTAAATAACCTTGGTCCCTGTCTGTCATCCATCGTCTCACGTTTTAGATTGTCCCCAAAATGGAACATCCAGTTGTCTTTTTCCCCATAAGTTGTCCCACCCAAGACTTCAGTGTTTCGCAAACCAGATCATCTACGTTCAGCTTCCTTTCACGATTATACTCTGTTGACATTCCCTGTTTCATCCAAATCTTCCCCTTGCGTATATAGGCAGCTTGTCCAAACTAGAGTACGCACTCGTCCCACGTGGTCCTGTATATTCAGCTTGTCCAAACTAAATTACGCCACCCACGCTTGGCCTTTCCATTCATGGAGTACCCTAACTAAACACGGGTCTAAGACTGTGCCTTCCAGCTCCGATCGATCAGGACAACTTATCATGCTGGGTACGACGAGACCAATCCGTTTTTAGATTAGTTTTCAAGATCCAATGATGGCAGGCGGCCAATCGATTCTTTTTTTTATCCTCACCCCATTCCACTCCAATTACATGATGACTTAAAAAACCCCAAGCGCCCCCCCCCCCCCCCCCCCCCCCCCCCAATCTCTTTCTTCTGTTTCTGTTCAATCCATGATTTAACCACTTTTTTTTCAAACGGACCAGCTACCCACAGCCTGTATTCATGTTCACGCGCATGCCCACACACGCACCGCACAAGCACTCCCATCCATGCACACATGACCCATCAAGAAAAAGGAGAGAAGGTTATTGTCTGATGGCTTGCAAACCGCTTATTCTCTCCCCTGGCTGGCTTCCTCTTGGAGAGTTTCCGCATAAGATGACATCAGAAAAAGTGAAGGCATTGATTGACTCAAATCAATATTCACTATTTCTGATAATTTTAGATCATCAGTTAACAGCGATTTGCTACATTGACAACAATTTAAAACCGCAGCTCTCATTTGTTGTTGTTGCAACGGGCACACTGCCGAAGCTGTCAACCCCGAAGTCGCACCAAGTCGTGCGTTATTAGGCACCTGCCATGTTATTCTATCAAATGCACAACTTGAAAGAGCACGGCAAGGTTTCCCCTTCCAAAGGCCCATGAACCCAATTGTCCAAACTAATTTCAAACCATAGAAATGTTGCCCTGATAAGCCACGATTTCGAATGGCATAACGCAGTAAGACCTATATGCATGCTGTGTGTTGCAAGACCTGGGACAGATTTAATGACGACCAGGTGCAGATTGAAACCCTTCGTAGCAGTCACGGTTTACAAATCACATTCAAAAGAAGAATACTAAAAAGAATCTTAGTTTGCACCTGGTGAAACGAGGTGGACAGAAATTGAAATAGTGTGAAAAGAAAACGAGCATGGAGTATTGTAGTACACATATGAATATGGATATGGAGATGTGTGGCTCTTCGTTTCTCACTATCACAGCAGTAATTGGCAAAACTGAGAAGAAAGAAAGAAGAATAAACTAAGAGGCTGATGATGAAGACGTTTTTGCTTGCTTTTAGACTTTATTATTTGTTGACAGATTTCTCTCTTCTCTTTCTTTCCCTTTCCTTCGCTCCTTAAATCTATGACCATTCAGGCATTGATTTACCATGAGCTGTATAACCGCGTTCCTGATTATGTTTCACCTTCAGTCAAGCTTAATATAAAGAAGGTATGCTGGCAAACGGTTTTGCGCCGTTTTTTTTAAACGTTTGTAAAGGACATGTGTCAGTAACTGAGCAAGTTCGTTGAGGTTGTGTAGTCTTCGTTTACAAACGCCGACCTGTTAAAAAAATCATCGTGTACTTTACACGATTTTGTCCACAGTAAATTCTGCACTAGACGAAGCCATTGTTTTTCGGTGGATCTGTGCTGTAAACAGATCTTTCCTGTTTTACAGACCAGGCTGCAAAACCGGAGCTTAATTTCTCCAGAACTCGCCTCTGAACCTGCCACCCGTTATAACATACAATTAAAAGTTGACGGCACTATTAGCGTACCACAGAGTCCTGCTGGCTTTTTGGAAGACTTTGTATTGAGCATAAACATCGGGTCATCCCAATCAACAATTCCTTTTAAGATTTTGAATATTACAAACGGCGCTGTCAGCAGGAAAAAGGATATACTTGTGACACTCAAGTTCAAAGTCCATGAGATATATTTCCGCTGTCTGGAGTACTCGGTGGACTGTGGGACAGAAAGATGTCTCCCTGTTCTGACATGGTCTGTAAAGCGTCCATAGAAGAACGCTGTTGCTTATCATCAGTAACATGGAAGGTAGGAAAGAAAACTGGATCATATTTATCCAAGGAAAGATCTTCTTTTT
Organism: Conus betulinus; assembly: GCA_016801955.1. Lineage (NCBI taxonomy): Eukaryota > Metazoa > Mollusca > Gastropoda > Neogastropoda > Conidae > Conus > Conus betulinus. The sequence continues at coordinate 108,589 of JADBJO010007466.1, read as the reverse complement.
TCAACCATTTGTACATTTTTTGACGCAGAACTGTTACCAGGATCCTTTATAAAACCCATACCCGTAGAGAAAATGACAGTTTACCAGGAGGATAAGTACAACCAATATACCAGCAGTACTTCGAGATATTTTCTTCGTCCATACAACATTGACACAAGTGGGCCATAGCACTGAAGCTGCTCTCAGCAAGGTACCGCCACAAGCATCCATGCAGATACAGTTGGAGCACGTGTAGCATCATGTATACAATCTCTTGCACTGCCAGTGTCCCCGTTCGTCAAAGTATTCCAAATCAGTTTCCTAGCAAGAATGCTGTTTATGGGACCTAGTATCAAACTCAACTGGTCAGACAATGCTAGAACTTGGAAAAAAAATACTAGAAGTAGATGCAGGAAGGCGGAACATAATCAAAACTATCATAAAATTTCCGAACAGTCCCAAACGCAACCACAATAGGATAGGTAATTTCCTCGGATCAGGCTGGCGGTCTCTTTTAATTGTTCATACTGCGCATCCCGTTCCCAGATGAGTGAGTTTCCTCATCATGTTGTCCTTTAACAGACTGGAACCTGAAGCTGGCTGGATTTAGGTCAGTGATCGTGGCAATAAAAAGACACACAGACTTATGTAATAACGATGAAGTTGGCTGGTTTCAGTTCAGTCAGTCATCACGGGGATACAAAGGCATGTCACTGTGTATTGACAGTGGAGCTGGATGGATTCAGTTCAGTTATCGTGAGGATAAAGGCATGCAGACCTATGACCTGGCGAGGAAATAATCAACACTGTAAAGCAGCATCAGAGCAACATCCATCGCAGTCACAGTGTGAGTCAGGTTTGAATATTATAAAGTGCTGACATGCTCATAGGGCTCATGCTTTCATGCACTTTCTCCGAAACATCGTGAGGGAAACAAACGCCCACTGTCTAGAACAAAGAGTGAAAAAAAATGATAAACAAGAGATGCGCAAGTGGATCAGGAGTCGAGAGAGAGAGAGAGGAGAGAGAGAGAGAGAGAGAGAGAGAGAGAGAGAGAGAGAGAGGGGGGGGGTGGGGGGTTGACACTGACGTTGACTTATTGTGTTTATA
>JADBJO010007466.1:87500-100000 GCA_016801955.1 Conus betulinus | reverse complement strand
TCTTGACCATGATTGATATTGCTACCCGTTTTCCCGGAGGCTGTTCCATTGAAAGATATTTCCTCTGTTACTGTGGCAGAGGCATTGTTTGGAATCTTTTCTCGTTTGGGTTTCCCCAAGGAGATTCTGTCTGGTCAGGGTACGCAGCTCAACTCCGATCTCTTGAAGCAGTTTCATGCTTTGTGTGGTGCAAAAGGCATACGTACATTGCTGTATTACCCGCAGGCGAATGGTCATGTTGAGAGATTCCATGGGACTTTGAATTCCATGTCGAAAAAGATTGTCTGTACTCAACCAAAGGTGTGGCATCGTTATTTGCCTGCACTGTGTTTGCATGCATGGAGTTGCCCTCTGAGAGTACAGGTTTCTCTCCCTTTCAGCTGCTGTTTGGTCGGCAGGTTCGTAGTCCTATTTGCTTTGTTACAGGAGTCGTGGACTCAGTCAGATGTTCAGGATTCTGAGGCCAAACCTCTCTATTCTTACCTGTTTGAACTCAAGAATGTCATTGCTGATTCATGTAAGTTAGCCATGAAGAATTCTGCTGATTCAGCTTTGAGGGGTAAAAGATACTTTGACAAGAAGGCCAGGGAACGTCGTCTTCTTCAGTTGATGATGAAGTTTTAGTTTTGTTACTGACTGACTCTAACAAGTTGTTTAGCCAGTTGGTCAGGGCCATTCCCACTGGTCAAAGTCTTGCATCCAGATTGCAAAGTTCTTGTCAAGGGCAAGGAACAGATCTTTCACGCGAATATGCTCAAAAAGTATATTCGTCGTGCTGTTACGTCTACTTCTGATGTTGTTGTACCTACAGTTGTTCTTTTTCACAGGGTACTTCAGTGCCTTGGTCAGAGATAGCACCTTTGGCTTGTGAGCAAGAACAGGTTTCTTCGGAGCCTTCTCCGGGACTTGGTCTTTCTGTCGTTACACAGGATCCCTCTCCAGAATCTGTTATTCATGAAATGATTTGTACAGTTGGTGTCGTCCAGGATTGTGATGACGCTTTACCCATTCCACTTTAACTGTTCCGATGGCGTCCTCTGTGCCAGATGAAGATGTTCATTCTGTACAGTTTGATTGTGCTTTGTGTGACAGCAGTTCCAGGGAGTTGCGTGCAGTCTTTTTATGATTTTCAGGACAGTTTGACTCCTAAACCAGGTTGTTTCTCAGGTGATGTACTTTTAGAGATCCCTCTTACAACAGATGTCCCTGTTTGAAAGAAGTGTTACGATATCCCCCTTTTTTGCGAAAGAGGTCGTTGAGAGACAGATTGGTATTATGTTGGATCTTTGTATCATTGAGCCATCGAATAGTCCGTATGCATCTCCAGTTGTGTTGGTCATGAAGAAAGATGGTACGTGTCGTTTTTGCGCTGATTTCAGGTCTTTGAATAAGATTACTGTCTCTGATGCTGTACCTATTCTGACGTTGAGAGTCTTTTTGCAAGGTTAGCTGATGCTCAGTTTTCACAAAGATAGATCTTGCAAAAGGGTACTGGCACATTGTGTGTTAAGCCCAAGGATCGTCCGAAGACTGCTTTTGCAACACACATGGGTCTATTCCAGTTTGTCAGGACGCCTTTTGGACTTGTGTCGGCTCCTGCACTGTTTGCACGAATGATGCGTATACTGGCGTTAGATCAGTTTTTTTCTGCTATCAACTCCTTTGATAATATTCTTGTGCACAGTGTGTCATGTATGCTCACGTTAGTCATGTGAAGACCTTGTTCTCCTGTCTGAGGTCTTTCAACCTCGCAGCTCGTCCCTCGAAGATCGAGGCAGGCTTTCTGTTCACTTGAGTTTCTTGGTCATGTTGCTGGAGGTGGCACTATGCGTCCTGAAGGGAAGACAGTTGATGAGATTTTGAGGATATCCACTCTTACTTCCAGAAAGCAGGTCAGATCTTTGTTTTGGGTTGCTCAGTTTTTACGGGAGACATAGGTTTGCTACTCTGAGTGCTCCACTGTCTGATTTGAGCAAAGACGCTGGTCATGCTGGAAGGTCTATTTCTTGGAGTCCTGAGTGTGCTGAAGCTTTGAGGAAGATTCAGGGAATGTTGTCTTCTGCACCTGTGCTGTTGTGTCCTAGGTTGGGTATTCCTTTTGTTCTCAGAACTGATGCTAGTTCTGTTGATTTGGGTGCTGTGTTGCTTCAGGAGAGTGATGATGTTCCCCACCCTGTCGTGTTCGCTTGTCGAAAATAGCTGGATCGTGAGAAGGCGTACAGTACTATTGAACGGGAATGTTTAGCCATTGTCTGGGCTGTGCAGAAGTTTGTTAGGTTTCTATGTGGAGTCTGGTTTATCCTGAAGACGGATCATCGTCCCGTGACTTACCTGCGAACGTCAAGATTTCAAGAACTTCAGAATTATGCGATGGGCGTTGTCGTTGCAGGAGTAGTCGTTTGAAGTCCAACCTGTTTCCGGTTCTGCGAATGTTTTCGTTTATCTTCTCACCCGTTCATGTGAGAATCACTTGATCCCTTAGGAAATGAGTTTGCTTGTGTGAACTGTAGTTTTGTGATGCTGTTTTGATGTGTGACTTCTGGGATTTTGCATTCTGCTGTTTGTTTACATCTTCTTCAAAAAACAGTTCGGTTATTGCTTTGTTTGTTTGTTTTTGTTTTTTGAGGAGGGTGAACATTGCGAAGTCAGCGTAAATTATGACGTCAACGTGAAATTACGTGTGAAGATGACGTAAAAAAAAAAAAAAAAGAAACGAGAGAGAAAGAAAAAAGGGCGAAGCCCTGAGTCCTGACAGGAACTGTACTTGTTTTTATTGGTCGTTGTCTCCGTTACGACGTGGAGGGGCTGACCGCCAGGTCGGTAGTTCGACATGGTTTGCTGTACACTGTGAGACTCCACTTCGATTGTGTGGTCGTGAGCGGCTCAGATTGTCATGTGGTTGGTGCTATGGACTGTAACTTGGGCTCGGTGCTGTCAAGTATGTGGACTGTGGCTGTTACACGCATCCAAACTTTTGAAAGTGAGGGTCAGACAGTAATACACAGAGCACTACACCCTCTGTAACAGTCTTATGCCACTGTTCACAAGAAAAGCTAGGGAGGGGGTGGTCAAGCACACTGGAAAATCCTACGACTGAACATCCAAGTTCGTGGCCTTGGATGACAAGACCCATGTAGCCCCTCGTGCTGTTACAACTGAAGTAAGGGTCAAAGGACGTGCTCCTGGCGCACAGCTGACCCCTATATTTAGGCTTTCTTCTTCCACGGATAGCGGCTGTCTTTGGGGGGGGGGGGGGGGGGGGGGGGGGGGGGGGGGGGGGGGGGGGGGGGGGGGGGGGGGGGGGGGGGGGGGGAAGCTGCAGACAACACACAGCCTTCACAGGCAGTGGTCTGTTCCTGATGCTAGAGCACGCCTCATGCGCTTCACGGTGAAGCTCTCGAAGTGTGCATCCCTCAGTTGTTTCGTGAATTCGAAAGAAAGAGTGAGACGGCACCTCCTGCCTTCAATAAGCAGATGGGTAGCATGACTATCCTCTTCCACCATTTGCCAGCTTTCCAGCAGAGGCAATTATATCCAAGGTTTTGGTCGAGTTGTCAATTCCAGTCGTATGTTGATGTTGGTCGGTGATGGCGGCTGGCTCGATTGGTAGGTACCAGGTTCCTGTCAACGGGATGAGGCACACCAGCCTAGTGTGCCAGGCTGAGGAGAATCAAGTTATGCCTGTCCTGGTAACAGCACAAGTGGTTGCCCTTGCACTGTAAGTGAATCTTGCCTTAACATTAACCTTGAGTTCTGTCGCATTCAGCCTGAGACACCCAACACGCCTGGCGGTCACGCTTCTTACTGCTAAAGCGCCACTTTCTTTCAGGAACTGGAAAAGAGCCAAACCGTTAAAAGGAGGAGGCCATGTAGATGACAGGGTCTTTGTTCAGGAAGCTTGCTATCAGACGCCCAACAACATTCTGACTGTAGCTTTTCTCTGGCCGTGCAGCGTGCCAGTGTCACCTGCTTCCTGCTGGTGTCGCCCGTGCCAGCCTCACCGCAGCACAGTGTCATCCCGCACTGTGTTAGCTTGCTGGCAATGAACATGCAAAAGTTGAGACGGCCACGCCCTGGATCATAGACTCATCCACTGACAGTTCATGATATAGGTAGTGAGTGTGCTTCAAGGTTTAAGTTCGTTGTCATAATAGTTGGTGGACCTTGAAATCATGGGAAATCTCCATGTCCAGGGAAGAGTTCATCACCAGCGTTATTAACTTTACTCGCTATTCTTTGCGTACATTTATGACGCACCAACACTCTGCGGTAAACGTAAATCATCAAAGTACATGCACTTGCACTTGAAGTCAGTCAGTCAAGTGTAACAATATGCAAATGTCTTCGCTGCTTTGACATGGAGATTTCGCAGTTGATGCTTAGAAAGCAACATACTTAGATGTACAGTTGATGAAGACATGCCTATGGAGATTCTGAGAGAATCAGATGGAGTGCTTTCTTCCACTATAGGTGTGTTATATCCTGTGCACTCCAGTTATGGTGTGTGATCCCCTGTTCACTCCTGTTATAGATGTGTGATATCCTGTACACTCCTGTTATGTGACGTGTGATCCCTTGTGCACTCCTGTTATAATGCGTGATATCCTGCACACTCCTGTTATAGATGTGTGATCTCCTGTGCACTCGGTTTGCGCTGGAGCGAAAGGGGTAAGAGGAAAAAAGAAACACACAAATGCAGATCTATACAATGAAGGAGCCAGGTGTGATAGTGGTGTGTGAGAGTATTGTCTTGGTATTTGCTAGCTTCTGTTATACAGAGAAAACGGTTTCAATTGGCTGCTTTCCTGTGACTTCATGAGCATGATTCCTAACAAAATGATAAACTCTGACTTTGCTATATTTAGCTCGAAATTTTCGTCCGTGGCCGACCTTTTTTTTTCATGTTTAGTAAGGTCTTACTTGGTTCTTTCCTTATCAGTCAGCCATTAATTGGTGATGTCCTTTTTCCTTTTTTTTAAAAATCAGGCTGTGGGCCCCGTGATCTGCTCATTGTCGCTTCATCGTCGACACCGAGCCGACACAGATTGCACGGACAGGCAAGTCTAACAGGATCGATCATTAGCTATTTGGCACGTTAGGATCATGTTAGCTTAATGAAGTAGGTTGTCGCATGTTAAACTAGACGTGGAAATAAAGCCGTGGCTGTCTTCATTTTCAAAGGAGATATCTTTGTTCTTCAGAAGAAGAGGCAGCACTGGCTCTTTTAACAGTTCGACAGATCAGGAGATAGCACTTGCGAATTTGACACACAGGCTGCCAGTGCAGGGGGGAGGGGGTGCAAAGGAAAGGGCTGTCTTGGCTTACGTACACTTATGTTCAGTTTCTCTTGAGGATGAACAGGGACGCTCCACGTCTGATCGAGATGGCCAGAAAACCTTACATCTTGTCTGGACCCAGTTGTCAGAAAGTGGATCTTCCATATCACTGAGAGAGAGACAGACAGAGAAAGAGTGGGAGAGAACCCTTTGACAAAATGCTCAGTTCTTCAAAAAAGGCCTTGGCCTGAGTAGCAAAGCATCAAGCAGTTTCTCTCTCTCTCTCTCTCTCTCCTTCAGAGATCAATTGAGGTGAATGGCCAGCGCCGTCAGCACAGCCTAGTCTTATCCTCCGTAAGGATGTCAGTAGTTTGGTGACCAGGAGGTTGTTGCTGTTGTTTATTTCTTTCAGGACACCACTCTTTTCTCAAGATATGACCTTCCGTTCAAGGTGTGACCTTTTTTTCGGTTAGAACCTGTTTTCACAGGACTCGCCCTTTTAATCAGGGTGTGATTTTTTTTCTTCTGCAATTTGACTTTTTCCCTAGATCGTGACCTTTTCTAAGAGTGTCATCTTTCTTTCAAGTTGTAACTGTTTTCTGTTCGTGGCCTACTTTTTCTTTCAACATTATCTAATTCTTTTATCAGAATGTAAATTTTTTTTCATGGAATGACCATTTTTTCCTCATACGAGTTTGACAGCTCTGGAAAGGCTGTGTTTGTTGGTTGGGCTTTATCACTTTGAAATATACAATAGTTTAAGATAAGAATGGCAACAGACAGAAAGTACCAAACAGAACTCAATAGGATATTTTCCTATGTAGTAAGTCTGTTGGACATACTAAAGAAAAATTTCTTTTAACTATCACACAGACGTGGAAGCGAGTCATTATATGGTAATTAGTCTTGTTATAACATATGAAAATATAAGAGTGAGTCTCGTACACAGTTTTGACACGTGGGAATGCTCTATGTTCATAAAATAAAAACAGAAACAGCATTTTTTTCTTCCTTCTTCTTTGCTCACACCTTCATTCTGTAGATGAAAATCAACACTTTCAACCCACTCAATCTGTCTGAAAGTACACAAACAACACAAAGACAAAAATAAACCATTTCAACCCGTTTATTCTGTTTGAAAACAAAGACAGAAACAGAATGATCCATCACCACACTTACAGTTCGCTGCACAATATAAAAAATCTTATGACTTGGACAGAAAATACCATTGACCCACACACACACACACACACACACACACACACACACACACACACACACACACACACACACACACATAAGCAGAAAGCATGAACCTAGAGATTTCAGGAAGATTTTGAAATTCATAATTCACATCATCAGTCTTCTTATCTCTCACATCCTACTAATATGAACTGAAAATTAGAACAGCATGCATCAGTCTATGAATAGCTCCTTTCTCCAAAGGGCAGAGTCAGAGAATGGCTCATTTCATTAAATGGAGCACTCAGTTCGAGAATGGCCTACTTCACTAAAAATGGAATAATTAATGTCAGAAATTGGCCACTTTCACCAAATGAAACAGTTGGTCAAAGAATGGCCCCAATAGAAGAGTCAGAGAATGGTGTTTTCCCCAAAAGGAACAGTCAGAGAATGGTGTTTTCCCCAAATGGAACAGTCAGAGGATGGTGCATTTTCCCAAGTAGACTAAATCAGTTGGAGAATGTCTGTTTCTCCTATTGGAACTGTCGCCCACAACTGTCTTATTATCCTCCTCAGAAGTCCTCTATCTCCCCCCCCCCCCCCCCCCCCCCATGCCTGTGTCCCCCCTCCTTCTCAGTCACTGTCAACACAGAATACAATTAACACCACAGACCCCACACTGACCAAAGGGCAGTGCATTTTTCCACATGGAATACCTGATCACTTGGAGAATGACAGACGAGACAGATAGAAAGACAGACACTCAGAGAGAGAGAAAGTGAGTAATAACTTTATCTGTGTAATTTAGTTCAGAAAGGAAAGACAGTGTTATTCATATGCACCTCTTTATTCAAGACTAAACACCACCTGTGTGTCCTTCACACACATGCACTACACCTTAATTACCAGATGGTGGTCGACAAGAACCGTATCTATCTATACATACTGCATCATCATAAGTAGGCGACAGTCTGTGTCCCTTAAATGGTATAATCATAATTAGCACAGTGTGGTTAACACAAACCGCATCCATCCACACAATTATCTGTCTCTTTCTTAAAAGATCACCATAACGCTCTGTCACTCCCTCCCCCCCCTCTCCTCCCCTCCCTCAAACCCCCTCTTCTTTCCCTCCGCCTCGCAGCCTCACTATCAAGCCAAGGCCAGCTCCTCCATGGCGCCATCAGCGGCTGCCTGCAAGGGTCTTCTGTCTGGATCCAGTGTGATCAGACGATTGCTGGACTCGGCCAGCTCGGTAATGGACACTCGGCCATGCTGACGCATGTACTTGGCCACAGCTTCCAGCTCCTCCATGGTGATGTAGATGAACTTGCCACGGTCGTCGATCACCCCCGTCAGATCACCACTGGACTGAAGGTCTTGCACTCTCTGAATTACGTCCTTCAAAGAGAAAAAAGAAAAACCAAATCTTTCCATTTGAAAACAATAAATAACTGATAAGAACATTTCCCAAAGTAAATTTCCAAAGCTAAAACGTACACATGCAAGCACACGCATGCACATGCATGTGCACACACACAAACACTATTACCCCACATATGTATGAAATGTTTGCCAAATTATCACAACTTGCAGAGTAATTTGAGGTCAAAGAATAGTTTGGTAGTCAAGAGATTTCTCTATAGAGTTAAAATGAAAAAAGGAAGTTTGAGTGCTTGTTTTTGATAGAATTTTACTAGTCAAAACAACATTTTTCTTTACTGTATGAAAGGTGTTTATCTCCGTCAGTTGGCTATAAAGCATCACACAGATGGCAAAATTACTCTAACATTTTCACTTGAAGTGGTTCAATGGGTCACTGTTGGGTGCCCTTTGGTTTCCAGTAATGTGACCAATGTATGTGTACCTTACCACACTTGACGCTTCCATATGTGAAAATAATGTCAAAGAACTATCTTGTTTTATGCATAATGGCGAAGATTACATCATAAGCTCCATAAACCATTTCAGATTTTAAGCACCTTCATTTTTGCCCACGTACTTCTGGTAACCATTTCTGAGAATGACCCTTTAAGAAAAACAATATTCTTTTTAAAATAGATTCTGAGTATTGCTTTAAATTTAATTTCAGTCTTTTTTTTCCTTCTTATTTTTTGAGAAAGCTGTCTTTTTTTTTTCTTTGAAGTTTTCAGTTTTGGGAGTAAAAGGTTTAAAGTTTCCCCATTACAAATATAGACAATGCCTGCAAGTTTATGTGCTGATGAAGCATGCATGGGTAGGGTTAGGACTATATATTGCTATGCCCCCTTTACCTATGAAATACATTTGTATGACAGAGGGAAGGCGAATTAGTCCCATTGTAATGTTGTGATGCACCCTCAGTAGGCAGGCCTCCAGACCATGAGCTAAACAAGTACTGGTGATGAGGACAGTGATGGGAGTGTGTTCAGAGAGAACTACCCACCTGCGTTTTCAACTTGAAGTGACCTGCTAGATCTTCCAACATCACCACTTTTCATCTCCTTGATGTAGTTGATGAACTCTTGTAACAAAGACTCGGACTGAAAGCAAAGGACAATACAATGCAATACATCAAACATCACCACTTTCATCTCCTTGATGTTGTTGATGAACTCTTGTAACAAAGACTCAGACTGAAAGCAAAGGACAATACAATGCAGTACATCTTGATGCAGCTAATGAATCTTTAAAACAAAGGCTATGACAAAGCAAAGGTCAAAACACTCTTTGATGTAGCTGATAATCTTGTAACAAAGACTGTGTATAACTGAAAGCAAAGGAGCTGATGAATTCTTGTAACAAAGACTGAGTGAATGCAAAGGACAAAATGCAATACATCTCCTTGATCTAGATGATGAATTCTCGTAACAAAGACTCCCACTGAAAGCAAAGGACAAAATGCAATACATCTCCTTGATGTAGCTGATGAATTCTTGTAACAAATACTGAGTGAATGCAAAGGACAATACAATGCAATACATCTCCATGATGTAGTTGATTTTTCGTAACAACCACTTTAACTAAAAGGAAAGGACGACACAATGCCATACATCTCCTTGATGCAGCTGATGAATTGTTGTAACAAAGACACTGACTGAAAGCAAAGGACCATATGCAATGCATCTCCTTGATGTACTGATGAACTCGTAACAAGGACTGTGACTGAAAGGAAAGGACAATACAATGCAATACATCTCTTTGATGTGGTTAGATGAAATCTGGTAACAAGGCTTCCTACTGAAAACAAAGAACCATACAAAGCACTACATCTTTTTGATGAAGTTAATGACTTCCTATGACAAAGACTCCGAGTGACAGCAAGGACGATGAAAAGCAATATCCTAACTGATGAGGTTTTTGAAGTCATCTAAAAAGGCCTCCAACTGAAATCAAAAGACAAAGCAACTTACTACAAACCAGTTACGAACCAATTCCATTGAAGACTCGCATTAAACACATTCAACACACAACACAACGAAACCCACGGTCACATTACACAATACGTTCAGCTGCTAGACAATCCCAGTAAATTCCTCACACACAGATACCTTGTATGAGAAATACAAGGAACCATTGGTTGCTCTTGGTGATTCAGTTCATTGCTGAAGATTTACCATGATGATGAGATGGTTTGTCCTGTGGATTGTCACTATTCTTTTCTATCGTCATCGGCCATAGGGAACCAAAACCCCATGATCTCCCTTACATCTGCTCCAGAATCATACACCCCTTCCCTGTCCTATCAATAGTGACCAAGGCAGCACTTACTCCTTTTTTTTTGCTACCAACAGCGACAGGGTAGCATATAATCCCTTTCCTATCCACAGAAAGGGACCAGGGTAGCATGGACCCCTTTCCTACCCCACTGGTAGTGACCAGGGCATGGCATACCCCATTCCTATCCTACTGTGACAAGCTAGCACATACCCCTTAATTAACAGTGACAAAGGAAGCACACACCCTCCTTCCCCATCCAACCAACAGTGACAGAGGTAGCACACACCCCTTCCCCATCCAACCAACAGTGACAGAGGTAGCACACACCCAACTTCCCCATCCAACCAACAGTGACAGAGGTAGCACACACCCCTTCCCCATCCAACCAACAGTGACAGAGGTATCACACACCCCTTCCCCATCCAACCAACAGCGACGAAGGTAGCACACACAACTTCCCTATCCCACAAATATTGACAATGGCAGCACAACCCCTTTCCCATCGTACCAGCAGTAACCAAGACAGCACCAACCTCTTCACAACCATGCCACCAACAGTGACCAAGGTAGCACCAGCCCACAGACCCATGGATCGAGGATGCTCACCATAAAGCTTTGAGGATGTACCCATGTGGCATGTAGGAAGAGGTCTGGCTTTCTTTTCCGTCACTGCATTCTGATTCAGAGGCAGCTTTGTGCTGTTTAAGACCATTTTCCTGCAGGAGTGAAGACAATTCCCCACTGGTACAACATGATTGCTGTTCTTTGCAAGTTCCAGATATGAAATGAAATTACAGGTTTTCACTGCTGGCAAGATCATGAGTTTTTTTTTTTTTTACTTGCCTCTAGTACCACAGGCTACAGTTTCCAAACTCAAAACTACAGAAGAATTGTAGCACTACACAGGCCTGGCTTTCCCTCAAGATCAGCTCTGAGGTCGACTATCAATCAACACTGAGATCTGAAAAGAAACCTTTTTTCAAGGGTCAGCCATTGACCAGATGAAGATCTGAACAGAAGCTTTCCCTAAGGGTACTGACCTACACCAAGATCTGAACATAATTTATCAAGATTTCCCTAGCGGTCAGCCTAGAGGTAGAGTACTGACTGATACTGAGCTATGAACAGAAACATGTCCTTAAGAATCCGTCTGGAGGTGGACTATTCACCTACAACGAGAGCTAACAGAAAGCTTTCCCTGAGGGTCAGATCTCAATGGGCCCATGGTTTACTTACACTGAGATCAGCTTCAGCTTCATTTTTCTCCTTCCTCCTCCACCGTGAAGGCCTCCTTCATTTTCAGATACTCTTCGTGTTCCGACGCTCCTCCTCTTCCTTACGTATGCGCTCCTCCTCTGCCTGGTGAAGCAAAGGAAACTACATTTCACGTGGAATGATAAAATACAACAATCGGTTTTCTGACATAGAAGATACACCATACAGCTAACAGAGTACTGATCATAGCTTGAAACATGAATCTGCACTTGAATATTATGATTTTGAAATACTAGTGTAAATGAGAAAAACTGTACATGGATAAAACTAAAACAAGGTGACAATTTCATCACTTCTAAGAACATTATTCAGGTATGTAAATTATCAACAAGATACCAAACTGAATTAGCTGCATCAAACTGAGATAGCTGCAATGAAGTGTTGTACAGTAAAACAAAAAAAAACAAAAAAAAAAAAAAATCTAAAAAGTGCTGGTTTGCTATGATGACACATAAAGGAACTGGTCTATTACATTACAATGACACAAAAGAAAAAGAAACAGGTTTACTATAATAATAATGAAACAAACTGGTATACTCCAATGACACTAACAGAAACTGGTCTACTACAAGGATACCGGAAGAAACAGCACTTGTTATTGTAATGACACATAAAGAAACTAACTCACTACAACGACATTCAAAGAATCGTTTACTACATTGACAGTAGAGGAAACTTATTTACTTCAATCAACACTAAAAAAAACTGGCTAACTATAATGACACTACGAGAAAAACTGGTTTGCCACAATCACACTAAAAGAAAGTGATTTACAACAATGATACTGAAAAGAAACTGGTTTTTTACAAAGACACAGCAATAAAATGCTTCACTGCAATGACAAAAAGAAACCATTTTATTTCAACAACAGAAAAAGAAACCGGTTTATCATAATGACTCTAAAAGAAACTGGTTTACTCCAATGACTAAAAGAAACAGGTTGACTACAATGACATATAAAGAAAGTGGTTTGCTATCACCACACTAAAAGAAACTGGCTTACTGCAACTGACATTAAAAGAAAATTGGTGTCTTCAATGACACTAAAAAAAATTAAAAAAAAACAGA
>JADBJO010007466.1:67500-82500 GCA_016801955.1 Conus betulinus | reverse complement strand
GAGGACCTTCTTCATCACTCGTTTCGTCATTTCCACTGGGATAGTCCTCAGGTGTTGCGGTTGTCTCCACCAGGCGCACTGAAACACAATGTGTGTTGAACATAATCAATAGACAAACATATGCATAACATATACATTCACATGCACACACGCGTGCGTATGCGCAGACACACACAACACACACATATGCGCCCCCCCCCCCCCCCCCACACACACACACACACACACACACACATTCTACAAATAAAACAAAGAAGCATTCAACATGTATAAGCATTCACACACACACACACACACACACACACACTCTCTCTCTCTCTCTCTCTCATACACACACACACACATACCATGTACTTAGTAATCACACAGCGTAAATATATGCATGCCCACAGCATATACTGGCCCTCCAAACACACGATAGACACACACACATACACACACAGACACAGACACACACACACACACACAAATATGCACGCATAGTCAGCAAGTTTTTGCACCCAAGAGTCATGACCTGGGTGCAGTCCGGCCCCCTTAGAGTGTAAGGAGTTCAGGGCCGAAACACTTGTCCAGGACCTTCTGTTGTCCAGGTCTCCCCAGAGTTTTTATCTCTTCATCTTATTTTATTCATCACACATACGTACTAAAAGTAAATTATTGCATGCACACCTATGAGACCATGGCAGCATATTTATGTTTGAAAAATCAAGATAATCAGCTACATGATTCTCCCTCATCTTGGCCATTGGTTGCAACCCCAGCTGTTCCGATTATGTCCTCGCCATTGGCTGCAATTAGAGCTTCAAATAGACTTGGTCGCTCCATTTTTCCCTGCAACAATCCAAAACGCATAAATATTAATATGTTGATTTGCCACCACCACCCCTCCACACACACACACACTTTTTTTTTTACTTTTCTTTTTTTTTGTGCAGGAAGGTAGGGAGTGTTCTCTCTGCTTTTTCTTTTTTCTCTTTTTTTTTTTTTTTAAATTATTCAATCAAGATGAAACACAGGCATTCAATGAATCGCATAAATTGCCCATGCCAAAATCATTGGCTGAACATCACAAATTGGATCTGTAATGTATGCAACAGACACAGGGAGGGGGGGGGGGGGGGGGGAACTTTCATGTGGGTTTTCTTCAAGTGATCACCGCAAGTCACTGAAGCATTATGCCTTTTAGCATCACAAACACACACACGCAAACTATATGAAGAAAGTAAAATTGCAACAGTGCGATAGATCTTACCTTCGTTGCTGCTTCTGCTGGCAGAGTGTTTGATGATGATGATAAACAAATCTTCGAACGGATTTTTTTTCCTTGCCGTGGAGTCTCAGTGGTAGCTTTACTGCACAGGATGCATTGATGAAAAGGGCGCGAGTTCTCTCTCAGTCTCAGACTACCGGTGCAGTGCCAGACACGCGCTGCGAAGTAATAATCCACCCCCCCTCCTTTCCAGTGGGCCTGAGAGGCCCACCTTGGGATATATAAGGGCATTGGCTGTAGCTCCTCTCTATTTCATATGTGGGTCTGAGAGGCCCACCATTGGACGAATAAGGGTATTGGTCTTTGCTCCTCTTTCTCATATGTGGGGCTGAGAGGCCCACCTTGGGATGAATTAGGATAATGAAATTACATCATTAATTACTCCTTTCTCTTATGATGTAACAATTCCAAATTTTGTCACTGGAAAGGGACTTACGAGTCAGGAAAAGTCATAAAATTTCATAACTGTAGCTTTAATAGTTCCGGAGATATGGGGACTTTATGCCGCTGTGGGTCTGACAGACCCACTCTGTGCGGCGAAGGTTAATGCTCATTTTTGGCCATCGGTTCTTTCTAAAGGATGGTCTGAAAAGCTGATTTTCATCACATGTTTCTTACTATATCAATGATAACGAACATAATCACAGATCAATAAACATTTTGTTGTGAGAACATTCAGTTTGCTATTTGTTGTTTCTAAGAGTATTTTGCATTCTTTGGAATGAAAATACTTAATCCTGTAAAACTTAAGTTATTACAACAGACACTATGACGAACATCAGCAATTTACAACAGACATCCTTGGTATAGTGAAGATAGTGGCAAAGATTCATAATTACATAGGCAAACACCCAACAGTCAGGACTGCTTAAAACTACCGGATTTGTTGAAGCTAGATTAACAAATATGTCAGATCAACATGTTTGTGTTGTAGAAGCTGATGTTCGTCATTCTGAGAAGAACATAACATACTGACCATTTTCTCAGAAACCAGAAAATACAGCCTTTTTTTCTTTTTTTTTTTTTAACGTAAAGATGACATCAAATGCGTACAGAAGTGTGACTGTGGAGTGTATGGTGGTGTCTTCCCATTGAGTCTCACCTCTCTGGCAGCTTTACGTTCAGCCTTCTCCTGCAGTTTCCTCAGCTTCTTGGCCCCCACTTTGCCCTCGGGTTGCTGCACCTGACTCAGGATTTCATCCTCATCCATCTCCTCTTCCTCATCTGTCAGCACATCACAGTTAGGAATCCATCATCACTTGGAACTGATGATCACAATTCAGCAAACAATCTTCTTAATGAAGTACGCAAGCACATAGCATTAAAAGATACTAACTGGAACATAAGAAAACACATTTAGAGATGTTTACTGGAAGACATGACAGCTTACCTTCGGAGCTTTATTGGATCAAGTAACGAACATGTACAAAAGCACATTATTCATGTGCATACATTAGAATAAAGACAATTATAAAACATGCATATACCCTAGTCATGTTCACAACCAACTAATGAACATGTATAAAAAAAATACAAACATAGTATTTGATTCCAAAATGACTTGAGCCAAGACTTGGCCTCAAAATCAGCAACAAAAAAAACTATTCTGACCAAGAAATCACCACCTAATACCAAAAAAAACCCAAAAACTGAGCAACAAAGTGACTTATTTCATGTATGTATGTCTAAAACTGATAAAGAAATTACCACTAGTGTGTAACACAAAAAAGCTACGTAGTAATTGGCTATAGTGTGACTCAAATTCACACAGATATGACCATTGCTCATTTGCACATTTTCATCATTTACACATCAAATTAATAATAAGTGTGTGTGCATGCATGTGCATGTGTGAGCGTGTGCATGTGTGTGTTGGGGGGGGGGGGAGGGGGTACATACATGT
The DNA here is from genome assembly GCA_016801955.1 of Conus betulinus. NCBI lineage: Eukaryota > Metazoa > Mollusca > Gastropoda > Neogastropoda > Conidae > Conus > Conus betulinus. The sequence continues at coordinate 79,327 of JADBJO010007466.1, read as the reverse complement.
ACACTTGTGTGCGCATGCATGCGTGCATGTGTGTATGCTTGGATGTGTGTGTGTGTGTGTGTGTGTGTGTGTGTGTGTGTGTGTGTGTGTGTGGTGTGTACATGTACATTCTTGTTCGTGTGCATGCATGCATGCGTGTGTGTGTGTGTGTGTGTGTGTGTGTGTGTGTGTGTGTGAGTGTGTGTGTGTGTGTGTGTGTGTGTGTGTGTGTGTGTGTGTGTGTGTGTACATGGTAAATTCAGCAAAATATCGATATCTGTGATTGAAATAATTCATTTGAGAACACAGTAAATGTTTTATTCCATGAATACTTCAAAAATGAGTTTGATATAGAAAAAAATCATTTCAACTAATCATATCCTTTTATTATATCTTATCTTGTAATCTNTACCACTAGTGTGTAACACAAAAAAGCTACGTAGTAATTGGCTATAGTGTGACTCAAATTCACACAGATATGACCATTGCTCATTTGCACATTTTCATCATTTACACATCAAATTAATAATAAGTGTGTGCATGCATGTGCATGTGTGAGCGTGTGCATGTGTGTGTGTTGGGGGGGGGGGAGGGGGGTACATACATGTACACTTGTGTGCGCATGCATGCGTGCATGTGTGTATGCTTGGATGTGTGTGTGTGTGTGTGTGTGTGTGTGTGTGTGTGTGTGTGTGTTTGGTGTGTACATGTACATTCTTGTTCGTGTGCATGCATGCATGCGTGTGTGTGTGTGTGTGTGTGTGTGTGTGTGTGTGTGTGTGTGTGTGTGTGTGTGTGTGTGTGTGTGTGTGTGTGTGTGTGTGTGTGTGTGTGTACATGGTAAATTCAGCAAAATATCGATATCTGTGATTGAAATAATTCATTTGAGAACACAGTAAATGTTTATTCCATGAATACTTCAAAAATGAGTTTGATATAGAAAAATCATTTCAACTAATCATATCCTTTTATTATCTTATCTTGTAATCTTGCAGTATACACTGATAAAACAGTGGGAGGAGCTGACCACTATTTCATGCACGATAGCCTAAATTTCATTTCACAGAGACACCCCATCGCAAATCACCATGTGCAACTTCAAATATGTCTAAGAGTTCCACAAAAAAAAGACAATTAACATACACTCATTTGTCATAAATGTGAAATGGTCATGACTTGAGACAAGTTTCATTTTGTTATGGAGAGTCCAAAATTGTATGATCTTAAAGATAATTTTAGTTCTATCAATTAAACTCTGTTTTCAACTTGACTCTCCTCCAAGCGTCCAACTGGAGGCTGGGTACACTCATATGGTCGCCTGCATCCGACTGGATGTCAGGAGTCAATCTCCATTCAAATCTACACATTCGGCTTGTATTCTGTCTATACACAATAAGTGTAGACAGAATATTTTAAAGCTATTTCCTTCTTGTATCTTATGCTGCTTTGACCAACTGTATTTTGAATGATTGGGTGAGTTTTCTATATATATATATATTTTTTTTTTTGCTTACCACTTCATGAGCCAGTGAAATGGATGTTACAGTGAGATACATCTTATATATGAAATCTGGGTAAGTATCTCTAAAAGTATATACACAAAAAGCCACTGAGTTTATGTAACTGCAAAAGTATATTCGTCTTCATTCGATACATGCATTTGATACATGCATTTGATAACAAATGCAGTAACACATCCTTCAGAATGAGAGATACCACTGATGAAGTGAAGAAGGATCTGTTTGGCCCCTATTTATCAAAAAACCATGTATCACTGGGTGATTCACGTACAACAGAAATGTAATATGTAACAGAAAAATTACGTCTTTGTAATATGTGCCCCTTTTATACACAGATCCACAGCTATGACTGTTTGAGTACTGCAGCCCCAATCTCCAAATGAACAGTGAAACATGCTAGGCTGGGAAAGTAGCAGAGGCAGTTGGTACGAAACAGGCTGAAAGGGTTAAGCAATCTCTTCATAGTAGTGACGGATTTAGATTTGAAAGACAATAAACTTTATTATAAATATAAGATTCTGTTCTGTTTCCTCAAGAAAAAAAAATTCTAGCTATGTTGTTTACATATATGATATAAGCCACACACACAAAAAAGCAAAACAATGATGTCACCAAATGTTTTCACTGCTTGTTAAATCAACAACTTAGCATGTTTTTATGGACATTTACCAATCCATTCTGTTTTTATTTTCACATGTTGTGATTGTTTATCCTCCAACTCCAGGCCTTAAAAGAAATAGAGAAACAAAAATCCAGTATCCTTCACTTTTTAGTATCACCCATGTGCTCTTAAATTATCATTGTGCTTATTTCAACTAAAAGATGAAACTGATCTGAGTGATAATATGCAAATCCTTTCAGAGGAGGACAAAAGAACCTGAGTCATCTTGTTGCACTCTCATCCTGCGTCGAGGGCCTCATCTGCGAGCCCCAGGTGGGCCTTCAGGTGCCCGTGCTGCTGCTGGCTGTTGTGCTCCCTGTCTCTCCCTGGCTGCTCTTCCATCTCTACCTGTTAACACTGGGACACTGTTTTGAAAGTAAATAATCATTTTTAAAAAGTGAAAGAAAGCAAGACTACCTATGACTATGACAGCAAGGTTAACTATGCCTGCAAGGCTATGTGATGTCAGCAAGGTTAAGTGCGACAGCACCACTGATTATGTCAATCAAACTATGATGGCAGAGCAACTATGACGGAAAGGCTATGACAGCAAGACTATTCACTGTCTCACTCAAATAAGCAAACTCTACTCATGGGCAGAAATTCTTACCTCTTTGACTTTATCGCAAATGTCGTGAGCACTCTTTCAATCTCATTTTCACAATTCAATCAAGGACCAAAAGTTCACAAAACTGACAATGAATCTTTATACTGGTCTCTGATTTCACCTGAAATCACCACACCTGAAATCACAACCTTCAAAATAAAGCACCAGTGCCACAAATATATTACAAATATCTTTTTCTGTTTTAGGTCAGGAAATAACATTAAGTCCCACTCTGCCCTTTAATGGACACTGCAATTCAAATCAGAGGTTCTCCCTCTGCAACAGGTAGCCATATAATCTACTCTAGCCTGGAGAAGGACAGGTTCTGCCAGGTTCAATCTGCCCAAGACAGACTGATCATGTGGAAGAGGAAAATACAGAGATCGTTCTGGATCAGTGAAAGCCCACATGAACAATGACCTTGCAATTCGTCATCTCCTTCAAGACAGATGCCAACAGCTTGCTACTAGGAGTGGGGGGGAGGGGGGGGGGGGGGGGCATGGCCGTTCAGAGCAAGCCACTTAGTTTTGAGAGGCAGGGGAGTTTACAGCTGGCCCGCAGCTGCAGAGGCCAAGCCGTGAATGCAGGTCAGGGAAAGTGGTGTTTTTCTGCAGGCTGCTCCCCACCAGCCAGCTAGCTGTGTTGTACTCGGCGAACTGAATGTCATCTGTGTAAAGCCGGTCTGGCAACAACATGTTTGGCATTGCTGAGCGGCCATTACAAGTGGGGCTGTTAGTTTGATCATTAGTGGTTGTCATGAAAAATGTAATATATCTGTGCTCTTGAGATGACTGAATAGGCGAATTCCCACCAATTCTTTTGATACCAAACTCAGCTAGGTTTATTTTCCTGTAGATAATGTACATACGGCATGAAAGCTTGTACACAAGTGGTCAGACGATATTCAAACAATGACTTCACACACACAATTGTGCAAAAATGACGTCATCACTTTGTGGAGTGTGGGGTGGAGTGAAAGAGAAAGAAAGAGAGAAGAGAGAGAGTTTTAAAGTAAATTAAACCCCAAAATGCTGGATCAAGCACTTTCTGTCTCTGTCTCTCTGTCTCTGTCTGTCTGTCACTCTCTCTCTCATTAATGAGAGAGAAAGAGAGACAGAGAGAGAGAGTATGAGAGTCTCTTACAAACACACCAATATACACAGTATAACAGGATTTCACATGTACAAATGGAGATAAATCACATCAAAAACAACACACACACACACACACACACACACACACACACACACACACACACACGCACACACACAAGGGGTAAGAGGGTATACATCTGAAAATGAAATTATTTACAGGATACTGATTTTATAAAAGGTCTCAATACAGACAATGATTTCAGTCCAAGAATTAAAACATATAATCTCATGTAAAGCATAGCACACAGTCATGTCAAGAGTACTTTCCATTTACAGTAACTACAGATTATCTTTGTTAATCAGTCAGCCAATCAGCAAATGTCTTAACATCTATTCTGCCAGAAGCAAAGCCTTGAAAATGCTGATTGGATCATGCAGTCTGCTGCTTTTCTTAGTCGCCAAAATGGCACTACTGGAGACAAATACAAACAAATGTATGCAAGGCAACCTGAAATGAAAATAACAAAAAAACAACAAAACCGAAGCCAGCTACTTTCTCAAATTGTTTTTTTTCCTCCAACACACACAACCTGAAAAGACTGACAAAATGCCAGTGCTGACTCACCATTAGCAGAGTAGACCAACAACAAAGTTTCTGAACAGCAATAGTTGACTGAGTTAGTTTTAGTGGCAAACAGTGAAACTATTCAAACTTATTGTCACACAATGTTACACTTAGCAGAAAACTTGCAACTTATTGTTTTGCCCATGAAAGACAGTAATCAACCCTTGTCCACTATCAAAAGTTCAAGGAAAATAGATCATACTGTGTATCAACTCAGCGCCCATTGTAAGCAGATTCATCTCGCCAACTGCTACAAGTTGTACTCTGTTCATTTTTGGAGCTCATGATCTGAGTTTGACACAGTCTTGAGTCTAGTTCACACTAATCACAGTGTCAAGACGACAACAACAACAATAAAAACATTAAAAAAATCAAACTTCAACTGTGACACATATTGACAAACATACAACAATCATATTCATAATCAATGAATCACTATTTTTGGTTTTTGGTTTTCTGTTTCTTTCTCTGTTTTGAAATAAAATATGGTAGGGTGGTTGCAAGTTATTCAAAACTACGTTTTTTAATTATCTGAAACACAGTTATAATAAAGTTATCCAGCCATACTCAGAGAGTCCTCCTATCATAACAACATCAACTTTATCATATGGGCTGTGGCAAAGTAGTCTTAGGGCATACCCAAGAGCCCGATCAAAACCAACGATTTTCAATTTGATCTTACAAGTGCAGGATGCTCAATCTCATCTTCGTGCCTGCCACTTTGCACAGACCTTTCATACAGACTAAATCTGCTGGGTTTGCGGATCAATAGAGGTAGCAGAGACAGCAAGCAGCCAGCGCACAGGTCAGCCAGGGCAAACAATCTTGAGACCAGACCAAAATTGATGTTTCTCTTCTCTTTTATGTCAGCAAGGATGGTCAGCAAGCATCTGTCAGCGAGACCCGTCAGCAAGAAAGAACAACCCCGAACACACACACACACTCTCCTTTTATACATGCTCGTCGTCAATCGATCTAACGACCAACACTACCACATCCCTAACAACATAACATCGAAACAAATCTAACAACCAACTCTACAACATCATCCTACCAACATGACATCAAAGCAAATATAATAAATAATACTATAACAAACCATTGATAAACTCATTTAATAGTCTCATTCTAACCAATAACTATTAAACGAAACTTAATCAAGTTTCCGATGATTTGCTTCCTAAAACAAAATGTAAAGAAGTAAATCATCGTAGCAACTAGACCTTAGCAACTGGAACAAAATTAATATTTCCAAATATTGATTTATCTTTTTCGTTGATGTTTTCGTTATTAATGTATGATTTATGTTCGACCTAAGAAAAACAACTTAAATGTTTGCTTGTTTCGATGAAACTTATATAAATTTACCTATCTTCCATGGAAACATATTCTATTTCGGATCTACAAACTGATCTTTATGATTAAAGAGCATTTGACGTCATTCGTTTCTTTTCGAGTGATTTCTCTTAGCTGAAAAAATCGCAAGCAACTTTTCTTCACTTAGAACTCCACAGGGCAATCAAACATCACTCATTCACTGTATTGGACAGTGCGACTCCCGAGTTTCCTGTTTCGGTTTCAAACGTAAAAATCGGATGAACATTGGGTGTGGATTTAAGTCAGGTGCTTCGCAAACATTTTTGTATATAATTCTTACCTGTACTAAATCTGGATATAAGAGTGACCATCAGAAAGATGAGACAAATCACAGCAGCTGTTACAATATACGCCGTGAAAGAATCAACTACTGCCATGTTTACGCTTGATAACAGAGTACACTCCCTTGAAGCTTTTCCCGAGGAGTTAAATTAGGTCCTAGAAGTACAAATCGGCTGTAGTCCATAGATACACATTTAGAAAATCTGTCGCATTGTCGTGAGTTTGCTCACGGCGGTGCGCACGGCGGTGCGCACTGAATCGAGTTCTCAAACCAGTAATATATATATATATATATATATATATATATATATATATATATATATATATATATATATATATATATATATATATATATATAAAGGGTATTATATAGCGCCTATCCTCGGTCACAGACCAAGTTAGAAACACACTATCTCACTCACTCAACAGCAGCCTACCCAGGTAGAGCGGCCGAAGAGCAGCCTGCTGGCGCTCATTCAGTCGTTTCCCGTACCAATCAAATATCAGTCACTCATTTTCATTTATATCATTTATTCCTCCAGTTTCTCTCACATAGGATGCGTGCAATATTTTTACGTGTCCTCCATTTCCACCGGTACACAATGGCGCACGATAACAGTAAGTGACAATTTTTGTGGCTTGATAAGAAATACGAGGCGGCTATCATCAATCTACATTAATTTTGCCAGGACAGCGGGGAACCCCCATGCTCTTTTCAATTTTCAACTGCCGTGGGTTCTTTAACATGTGCAAGGGGCCAGGAAGGCACACGGGTCCGACTCGCTTACAGTCCCCATCCGATGGACCTGACGTTCAGTTCGATTTGTCATTCAAACTGGTAAAGAAAGGGCGAGAAAGGCATGGCTCGAACCCACGCACGTCTCACACGTTGGATCGGCAGGCGAACGTCTTAACCACTCTGCCACCTTTCTTCCTAAAGTTTCTAAATGAGCGCCTAGTCCTCAGGAGGCGTGCTGATTAGGCTATGCCTTAAATATCTAACATCTGCCTTCCTACTATACTACCTCCTCGCCAAGAGAAACGTGGACAAACGAGTCACAAGATAAAACACAACGCATTTCGACCTCTTAGGTCTTCTTCAGGCAAGACAAATGAATAAGACAACGAAAATGAACGAATTTGGTACTCAGCTTCGATCTCTTCACTCTTCAGCGTAAGGTAGGCAGGCAGTCATTTAGGGCTATGGTCACTAAATGTCATCACGGTAAGAACAGTCTGTATCATGATGGGGCGAAGAGTTAACATACTCATTGATTATTTACTGTCTACTTCTTGTCTGATTTGAGGTTTCCTTTGATGCCAATTATACCGGAGTTACCTGTATTTTTTTACCGTTCGTCTGTATGTTTGTTTTCTTTTTTCCGTAGAGTGTCCACAATCATAAAGTTGATTTTATTCTGACACTTGCTTGTGTATGGCCGTTTTTTTCCCCGCCATTAAGGCAGCCATATTCCAGCTGACTACATTCAAGAATGAAAAAGTTGTGCAAGTCTCGAATAAATGTTAATTTGTGTTCGTTCATTTCCCCGTGTACATGTGTCATATAAGGGTATATGAGCAAGCTTTGGACAACTTTATTCGGGATGCCTCCTTGTTGATTTTGTACGATCTGTGTTGGCATTTCTACCATGTCATGTCATTTGGTGTCATTAGCGGCAATCATTTTGAGCTATGGGCACATAATTTACATAATCACGGGAGCAAAAGCTACGTTTCTTATTCTGTATTTACTGTTTACTATTCCTGCCTCTTTTAAGATTTACTTTCATACCAGTCAGACCGAGGTTATCTGCATTTCTTTGTTTGTTTTGTTTTTTTTTTTTTTTTGTCTGCTCCTCCTTGTGTTTATTTATCTATAATCAAAATCGGAAAGGCTGTGCCACTCTTGAATAAACGTTTATATTCGTTCAATTTTTCAAAATTAATTGTTGCTGCTGTGTACATGCGTCAGGTAACGGATGGGCGTATGTGCAAGCTTGAAAATTGTTTATTCTGTGTGCATTGTTTTGGCGTTTTTGCTGGGCAATTTGGTGTTATGTGAAGCAGTCGTTCGGTGCAATGGGCACGTGATTTATATCGCTCTGGAAGCAAGGGTTAGCGTACTCTTTCGTTATTTACTGTTTACTATACCAGTTAAAGTGAATTACCTGTATTTGTTTCTGTTCATCCATGTGTTTTTTTTTGACTATAATTAAGATTGAAAAGGTTGTGCCAGTCGTGAATAAATGTTGATTTGTGTTCATTTCTTTCTCTTGTTGTTGCGGCTGTGTGCATGTGTCAGGTAGATGGCAAATGAGCAAGCTTGGAACGTTCTTTTTTTTTTTTTTTTTGGGGGGGGGGGGGGGGGGGGGGGGGGGGGGGGGGGGGGGGGGGGGGGGGGGGGGGGGGAGTCTTTTTCTGTTTGTTCTGTCTGATCTGCGTTGGAATTTCTGCTCAGGCGATTTGGTGTAGTAAGCAGTGATTGGGTATGGGTGTGTAATCTATATCGTGATGGGAGCAGGAGCGACCCTACATATTAATTTTGTTATTTATGGTTTACTGTTCCTGCCTCTTTAATATTTCCGAGATTAGCTAGGTTTGTTTCTGTTTGTCCAGTTGTTCGTTTGACTTTACTCAAGTTCAAAAAGATTGTGCCTGTCTTGAATGCCTGTTTCATTGTTCATTCGTTCATTTCTCCAGTTGCTGTTTTCGTTGTGTTCATGTGTCAGGTACAAGGTATATGAGCAACCATGAACACTTTTTATACGAATTAAAAAAAAAAAAAATCTCCTTGTTGGTTGTGTGTACTCTGTGATGACATTTCTTGTAAGCAAGTTGGTGTTGTAAGCAGCAACTGTTTAGAGCTACAGGTGTGCAGTTTTATATCATCATCGGAGCAAGACTTACCCTACCGCTCGCCATTTACTGTTTACTTTCGCTGCCTCATGTAAGATTTTCTTTCATGTTAATTAAACCGAAGTTTCTTTCTCGATTTGTTTTCGCTCGTCTCTGTGGTCGTTTGACTATAGACCTATTCAAGACCGAAAAGGTTGTGCTAGTCTGGAATAAATGTTGATTTGTATTCGTTCATTTCTCCAGTTGTTCTTGCTTCGAACATGTGTCAGGTACAGAGTATATAGGCAAGGTTAGAACATCCTATTCTCTGGGCGTCTTTATTTGTATGCGTGTTCTGTGTTAGTATTCCTGTCAGGTGATCTGGTGTTTGAGCAGCAGTCGCTTGGAGCTATGGGTGAGTAATATCTATGTATTATGCACAGGGATAAGCTCTACACACACACACACACACACACACACACACACACACACACACACACACACACACACACACACACACACACAGATCTCTCTCTCTCTCTCTCTCTCTCTCTCTCTCTCTCTCTCTCTATATATATATATATATATATATATATATATATATACACATACATTTATGAACATATGCATACATGCTTGAATTCAGGCGTATGCTTACATTAGCGCGCGCGCGCGCGCGCGTGTGTGTGTGTGTGTGTGTGTGCGTGCGTGCGTGCGTGCGTGCGTGCGTGCGTGCGTGCGTGCGTGCGTGCGTGCGTGCGTGCGGGGGGGGGGGGGGGGGGGGGGGGGGGGAAGGGGGGGGGGGGGTGTTTGAGAGGGGGAGAGTGGGCATAGATTTGAAATCTATTCTGGGGTTTGGGGTTTTGAGTGGGACCGATCGGATGGGTTTGTCAAGCGTTCCATTACAAGTGTAAATAAAAGTAGTTTGTGATGAATATAATACTGATTGGATGAAAATGGCAATGGAAAATAACGATCATGAAAAAGAAAAGGAAAGTAGAAACAGAAATCATACCACATAAAAGTAATTGTAAGATAATCAATGGACAAGCAGACTTAACAAGGTAGAGTAGAAGAAGAAAGCTATAAGAATAACGGCTTGCCCTTGAATGCCAAATTGGCAGATTCTCTCCCCCAACATATCTGACGGGTACCATCGAATATATGGCTGTTAGCCTACACCGCCGCGCACCTTGTTTGTTTCATAGGTGCTTGCGCGCGTATGTTTATTACTAAAAAGCTATAGGATAAAACCGAAATATATAGAACTGCACATTAAATACTTATCACCCTGCTAATCAACAAGTGCTCAAACCATCAGGCAGCATGTAGGACCATTTGGAGGTCTGCTGACATCAGTCAAGAAAACAGGAGTACGTTGGTATGGCAATGTGACAAGATCCAATAGTTTTCCATGTCAGTGCAGTCCTCGAGGGATTTGTTGACAGAGGGAGACAGAAAGGAAAGAAGAGAAAAACAATTGAATGAACATTGTTGAGTCGACAGGGACATTTTCAGAGATCGCAGGCCTTGTCAACTGACAGAACCAGAGGAACCTGGCGAACCGTTCCTCAATGTGGTGCTCTGATGACTCTCAACGTAAATTCAGAGGGGAGAGGGGGTGGGGGGAGGGTATTTCTTGTTGTTGCCTTCTCAGCTAGGCTTTTTTGTAGGCATTGGTCATATTGATTCCGACACAGTTCAGCATAACCTCCCCTGAAAAATAATATTGAAAATGAAATGAGGCAGGGAACAGTAAACAATAAACAGTAAATAAGTAGGGTAAGTTTTGCTCTCATAAGAAAACCTAACACAGAGTAACTTTTATTCAAGACTGGCACAGCCTTTTAATCTTGCATAAAGTAAATAAATTTCAAAATGGAGCGACTGATGGCGGAGAACGAAGCAAGTTTAGAAAGAGTGGGGGTTAGTTTCCGCCGAGGACATTAACGAACAAAGTACACAAGACACGATGCATTTCGACCTCTTGGGTCTTCTTCAAGTGAAAACAAAAAATGTAACATTTAACATTTAGGACAGTACAAACAAAGAACGAAGAGCGACTTATCTGATGTCCATGTGGTAAGCTGTGAAGAATGGCCATTCTTCACAGCTTACCACATGGACATCAGATAAGTCGCTCTTCGTTCTTTGTTTGTACTGTCCTAAATGTTAAATGTTACATTTTTTGTTTTCACTTGAAGAAGACCCAGAGGTCGAAAATGCATCGTGTCTTGTGTACTTTGTTCGTCAATGTCCTCGGCGGAAACTAGCCCCCACTCTTTCTAAACTTTGCATAAAGTAAGACAAATGCAAAGACGAACAATCTAATAATGGGGGAAAAAACAAGTGCAGGCCAATAAGTCAACTGTCTTCATTGTAATGACTTGGCAAAGATTTAGACTTGGGGGCGGGGGGGGGGGGGGGGGGGGGGGGGGGGGGGGGGGAAGATGAAGAAAAAACTGGGAAAATGAAATTAAGGAAATATATTATAGATATGAAAACTCTTCCCTAGCTGCATGAGGGAACCATCGCAATCCCCTTTGAAAGCAAGGATCCAACAGCACCTCCAAAGTAGCCAGCGAAGGGTAGTATATGAAACTAAACGAAAGTGTGGGGAGGAAAAAAGTTGCTAAAAGACTAAAGACATTATGCAAACAATATAAAATGTAGGGGACAATCTTTGAGCCTACACTTGAGTTATTGGCCTGCGCTTGCTTCCCCCCCCCCCCCCCCCCCCCCCCCCCCCCCCCCCCCCCCCCATCATTAGATTGCACTGGCTGCTTTGGAGGTGCTGTTGGATTCTTTTTTGAATCCTTGGTGGTGAGAACACCACGGTATCGTGGA
>JADBJO010007466.1:55000-57500 GCA_016801955.1 Conus betulinus | reverse complement strand
ATTGTTGTTTTCCTGCTTATTCTATCTTGTTTACCATTCCACACAAAGCTAAAACACATCTTTTGAAGTTTTTGAATTAAGAGGTCAGGTGGGTTGGGTAACAAAATCCAGAGGTGTATGAGCTTAGACAGAAGGAGGGACTTGAGATCAGCACTCTTCCGACTGGTGTTATACTTCTTTGAGACCAAATTTTTGAATAACGTTTTAACTTCTGAAAAATTTATCGTCATAATTCATGTTTTCACATTCTTTCAAGTCTTGAGTAAACCAAACACCGAGTATTTTTTGAATTGAGAAGGGTTCCATATGATTTTTAGATGAGGACAATACTTTTTCTTGGAGTTTTTATGACATCCTAGCCATATTGCTTGCGTTTTTTTTTCGCTGTTCATGAGGAGTCCTGAAACTCTTCCAAGTGTGTAAAGTATATTAATAGACTGTTCAACAGAATTTTTGTCGCCATTGTTTACTAATTGAGTGTCATCACGAACTGGGATATTTTGTGTTCTACATCATTTATTTTTATGCCTTTTATCTTCTTTTCTTCCTTTATCATTACAGCTAAAATTTCTGCGCAGGTTATGAATAAGTAAGGAGATATAGGGTCTCCCTGTCTGCATCCTCTTTCTGCTTTAAACCACTGAGCAGCCTGGCCATTTACAATAACAGTTGATTTAATATCCTTATAGAATGCTTCTATCCAGTGACATATACTTTCACCAGACCCGAAGGCCCTTATAACATTTAACATAAAATCCCAATCGAGTGAGTCGAAGGCTTTTTCAAAGTCTATACAGAGCAACAGTCCAGGGTGGTTTTTCGCATTTAATAATTAATCAAATCATGAATTAGTCTAATATTGTCGCCCATAAATCTATTAGCCATGAAACCTGTTTGATTGCCCAACGTCTGCATATCTATGTATCTCTGTGTAACAATATTAGACTACTACATATTTGGTTTGTTTCAGATTCCCCCCCCTGCCACCTCCCCCCGTCCCCCCTCCCTCCGTCCCCCCCCCCCCCCCCCCCCCCCCCCCCACCCAGGTGCGCATGCCCCCCGAGGGCTATCCCCGAAACGAAAGGTCGAAAAAAGAAGTCAAGAATGACACAAGGAGCGGACGAAAAAAAAAAGAAAAGAAAAAGAGCTGGTTGCATTTTTTGTCTCATGAAATGACCCATTTTCCCAAAACAACACCATCCCCACAGCGAAAGAAGCCCACAAGGAAAGGCTGAGGAAAGGACAGAGGGTAGACAACAAGCAGTAGCAGCAGTGGCGGAAGCAGCATCAGTGTGCGCGCGCGCGAAGGAGAGGGGGGGAGGGGGGGGGGGTTAGGGGCAGTGTTCCGCGCGCCCGCGCACAAGCGCACGCGGGCGATCCCGCCAAACCGACATGAGCCCACCCTCGTTCCCAAATCCCCCACCTCAAGCGACATGATATATCTGTTGTTCATAGAGTAGAAACAGCGGGGGACACTGACCTAGACATTTTGACAATGCTTATACACATTTTTGCTGACTAGAATCATCTTTTCTTCTCCTTTCCCTCTGGTTATGAATATGGAAACAGTCATCGGCTTAGGAAACGGGACCAAAGAAAAAAGAAAATCTACTGACAATCGAATGCTTAAATAGTATAAACGAATAATTAAGTCGCTCGCGCGCACACACTCACACAAACACTGGACTACTGTTAATAGCAATAATGGTAGGAGTAACTAATATAAATACAAAAGAAGTATGAAAACGCAAAAGAAGTAAAAAGACATCAATAGAGACCAATGACTGTCGATGAGCGTGCGCGCGGTGCGCGCAATCCCATCAGCATTAAATTCTTTTCCAGATAGTGGGGAACAACTTTCAACGGTCTTATGTAGAGGGATAAATAATCATCATGTTATATGTTCCTGATATGAACGAACAATCTCAACATCTTGCAGAAGATCATGTAATCCTCTGCAACTTCATTCCATCCTCTAAATGCAAGCCAACAGTAAACAGTTTGGAAAAAAAAAAAATTGAATAAAGATCGTATCAGGATTTTTCAGTAGCTGCTCGTGGTGCACACACGCCCGAGCCGCGCATGCGTGCTCCGTGCAAGCGTCCGAGCCTGCCCTGGAGTAGCCGTGTGGACACAAACCCTGGTGTGTGTGTATGTGTGCGTGTGCGCGCGCGCGCGTGTGTGTGTGTGTGTGTGTGTGTGTGTGTGTGTGTGTGCGTGTGCGTGTGTGTGTGTTGTTCATTCTTTCGTTAAACGTTCTTTCACTTTGAAGTGATATTAGATATTCTCTCTCTTCCTCCCGTTCCCCCCTCCCCCTCCCTCAGTGTGTGCGTGTGTGTGTGTGTGTGTGTGTGTGTGTGTGTGTGTGTGTGTGTGTGTGTGTGTGTGTGTGCTTAAATATACCTGACATCAAAAATATATATTAATGCTTTGAAACTTTTTTGGATAAAAAAGCTTAAAATCACAAATCACAAATGGAAAAGTTGTTACAAAAATGTAT
>JADBJO010007466.1:40000-45000 GCA_016801955.1 Conus betulinus | reverse complement strand
ATACAAACACACACATCAAATACGCGCGCGCGCGCGCGCACACACACACACACACACACACACACACACACACACACACACACACACATGCGCACGCGCACACACATGGGCCCATGCCCACACATCCATACACACACACATGTGCACATTCACTACACACATGTACATAAAAAACACACAACCAATGTTAGGTAGGCACTCAAGGCCTGACCAGCGCATTTATGACTATAAAATCTCAGTAGAACAAAAAACTCGCTTTAGGCAGTCCCATTTGTTAAAGAGAGAGACCCTTCCATGTACCTACAAAGTCCACTAATCAAAATACGATGTTCTTGTAATTACATTCTGAGGAAACATTTTCTGTACAATCTTTTCCCAAAACTCGGTACTTTGAGATACTGGTTTCTGGTTGTCCTAGCTCATGGCGCCTTATGCTTGTAAAAAACCAAGCATCTTCAGTCACTTTGTTCTTGTTGTCTTAACTGGTGGAAATGCTTTCAGAATGGGTTTGGCAAAACCTCGTATCTTTGAGATACTGGCTTCTGGTTGTGCTTGATCATGGCACTTTCAGCTCTCGAAAATCAAGTATCTTATGCATTTTTGAATTGTATTATTTACACTTACCACAGTAGATAATACAGGTTCAAGAAAACGCTTTCAGCAGAAATGATATTGATTTACTTTGTGTAAAAGTTTTGAGGCGTTCACTTAATTTGTTTTCATGCTACAGCAGATGAAAGTCTAAAAATCGTCTCCTGTAAACTTTCCGAAAATTGAGATACTTGGTTCTGGCAGTCAACCCTCGTTATTTTCTTTTGGCTTATAAATCATATAACATTCTTGTGCTGTGCAAGGTAGTCAATGTTCATCCATATGCGATAGCCTAAATCAATATTGAATGCACATGACTACAGAATTCACATGCGTGAGGAATCTTTTAGTCTCACCATACATTAGATCGTTAGGGGTTCGCAGATCTACTCTGAAATACCTTTTGAAAGCAAACAAATGACCTGACTCACAATAAACAACGGCTTGGTCTAACACCCATACTTCTGATCCGTAAAGCAGAACCCGCGTGTCAAAAATGTAGTTAGCAGTTCAAAGGAATCGTTATTTAGAGCAGTTAGCTTCTGTACTAAACACAACAATACATTTTTCGCTAGACTAGCAAGATCTTCATTGGCAGCTGTGAAATTCGACGAGTGGAGAGAAATATTCCCAAATATTATAAACATTAAATACAGGCATTATCACGCTATCATATAGCCATCACTCAAATGACCTCCCCTCTGAAACACAGTTAATTACTGTTACTCATGTCAATCTTCAATTGAAGTGAAGAAGTAGCACGATGCAAATTGTTAAGCTGTATCTGCAGCTCCACAATAATCTCTAACAATAAAACAAACATCATCAGTTAAAAGAAAAATGAACAACTCAAACACAATATGTGAGAGCACAGCGCCATATTTTCCGTTATTGATCACGTGCAATGCTAACTCATAAATAAAAACAGAGAACAGTACAAGGCTACGCATGTCCACTTGTGCCACTCCTGCTGTGCATCTAATGTAATCAGAAAGTTCAGAATCACACCTTACTCTGCAGTTTACATTTTCAGACATACCTTGATACACTTGAATAACGTACCAAGGAAGCCGTTAAAAAGGATAGGTATAGCAGGTTTCTATTTATTGAATCAAGTGCTTTTTCAAACTCTATGAATACTTCATCTCTCCAGTGGGTTCGAAATTGATTTTTCCTCCGTGTTTTTGTTATCCTGTTTTGAAAGAACCCAGGCAGTCTACCTTCTTTTATATCCTATGCATGACCAGTGTCTTCTCTCTGTCTGTGTCAGTCAGTCAGTCTGTCTCTGTGTTTGTCTGTCTGTCTGTCTGTCCCTTACCTCCACCCTCCTCCTCCCCTCTCTCTCCCTCTCCCCTCTCTATCCCCCCGTCCTGCCTCTCACTCTGTCAAATGGAAACTATGCTTCACTGTTATCTAGTCTGTATGTGTGAATGTATGTATGTATGTATGTATGTATATGTACTCACACACATGCTCATGTGTGTACGTGTGCGTGCGTGCGTGCGTTCGTGCGTGCGTGCGTGCTTATGAGCGTATGTACCTGCGTGTATGTGTGCATTTGTGTGTGCGCGCGCATGCATGCGTCTATAGGTATCTATCTGCTCAAATGCGTAGTGTGTGTGCGCCTGATTTTGTTCCTGTGTGAGCGCGCGCGAGGGCGGGTGTGTGTGTGTGTGTGTGTGTGTGTGTGTGTGTGTGTGCGCGCGCGCGCGCGCGCGCGCGCGTGTGTGTGTGTGTGTGTGTGTGTGTGTGTGTACATTAGTGTATTCAAACTGTTTCATGGCGTGGATCAAATACGTGGTAGAAGACAGTGTTACTTAAAACTTTGTCAGACAAGTGTTAGACAAGTTGGACATGAATATTTAAACGCGCGCACACACTTATTAGCTCCCTCACCTCTCTGGAGAGAGGAATGAAAACGAAAGTCGCGGAGGACGCCTGGTGAGAGCGAACCAAGAGTCAGTCAAGTCAAGTCAAGTCAAGTCAAGTCAAGTCAAGTCAACTTTATTATCTCAGTTTGAGAAATTAATTTGTGGTCACACACACATTCACAGCAAATAAACAGTAATTTAGTCACATTACCCATTTTCTCACATCTGACATACATTCATATAAAGGAATTTGGATTTCAATTAAACATCTCCTCGGTTCATAAAATCAATGGACAGGGGAATAAAACTTTGTTTAAATCTGACACTTCTGCATTTAACCGATCGATATCTTCGTCCTGACTGAAGAAGGTCATACTCATTTGCAAGAACGTGGGTCTGGTCACACGCAATCTTCTTCGCTTTACAAACAACACGGCACCTGTATAGCTCACTCAGACTTTTTTTGTCTCTCACCAACGGTTTTTCCTCCCACGTTCACCACTTTCTCAAGCACATTTCTACTCTTCACAGTCAACCCACCATACCAACACATAAATGAGAAAGTTAAAACAGATTCCAAGAAGCATGAATAAACTGTCCGAAGAATGTCAGTATTCACATGAAATGATCGCAGAGAGGGAAAGAGGGGAAAAGAGGAGGCGAGCCGTGGAGCCGCGGAGGGTAGGGGGGGGGGCGGGGCGGAACAGGAGAGGGGCGGCGGCAATTCACTTGTCCCGCAAGCTGGTCTGTTCCCCGCGTAAAAAATCCACAAGGGAGACAAGGGGAAGTCCAAGAAGTGAGACGGCAACTGTGCACGCGCGAGCGCGAGCGCGCGTCCGCGCCCGCCACCGCGCCCGAATCACCAACGCATCACAATCACCAACGTTTCTATTTACAGAAAAATTAGCAAATGTGTAATCTAGTATATATATCTGGGTTAATTATTATGACTTTAACGATGTCTTATCTTTATCTGTATCTTTTTATCACTCTGATAGGTTCTGTTTTTTTGTTTGTTTGTTTATATGAGGGTTTTTTTTTTTTTTTTGTTTGCGTAGTAAATTTGTAATGGGTTGAACAATATTCTGTAAGATTCTATATGTTGCGTATTTGCAGTTCTCGTTCAAAAATAGACTGTAGAGGCAACGCAGATTCTGTTTTTGTTGTTTGTTGTTGTTTTTTTTAAAATACTAATGCACATTTTACTGATCAAAATAATCTGATTTTGTGACGCCAAACAGTACGTCAGTCACAGATGATTTCAACTTAATGTTTGTTTTTTAGATAAATCTTCTTTTCTATAAACCTCCAGAAGCTGCGTGCTACTGGGCACTCATAGAAAAAAAAAAAAAAAATGCTCCATACAATTAACAGTATCGCAACAGTAAGAACACTTGTTGTTTTCTTTTTTACTTTCATTTTATGAAGAACAATATTTGTAGGGTAGATATTTTTGAGTATCTTCCAGTGTAAAACTCTTAATCTTGTTTCTTTTGTGACCTCTCTTGCTATACACCACGATGTTTCATCCGGATGAAATCCAAGTTTTCTGCGCCAAAAATAAAAGGCATATGGAATTTCTGTTTTTTTTTTTTTTTTTTAATTTTTTTTTTTTTTTAGTTTGTAATAATTTCTTGATTATTTTAGGCTTTCTCTTATATTGGCCTGCATCACATTTCGTGGTGTCTTGTTCTTCTACCCCACTCATAATCCACTGAAACCAGTGTTTAGGATAGAGAGTTAACAAGAATGTTATATTCTAACATTGTATTTGCCCTGTTTTGTTCACTCAGTACAAGTATTTCTTCTAAGGAAAGTATTCTCTTTTCTGTGCGGTGGATTATGTGTTTGACTTGATCAATACCTTTCCTTTGCCATCTCTAAAAAAAAAGTGTTTTTTTATTTTGCAATTTATTAATGCGTTGTTGAATAACATTTCATTCAGAAAATTGGTGCGGCTTATTTCTTCTGCCTTAAAAAAAAATAAGTTTATTGTCTTGGTAAGTGGTTATGATTTCCTTCCAAAATTAATTATCAATTCTGTCCAATCCTTTAACCGAATTAGATTTAGTGTGTGATAAGAAAAATGTTGTTATGTTTAGCGAGTTTTTATCTAGCTGCCACCTCGGTATTAAAGTCCAGTTTTGTTGATCTGTGGCTTGAAAAAGTTTTCCGACCCATTGTAAATGCAGATATTTTTGAAATGCTACCACCATGTTTATCATGCTAAGGCCACCCTCTTCATGTTCAGCCTCCATGATTTTCTCTTTACTTTTTCAAACGCTTTTCTATTGCTATTTTTTTTTTTTTCTGCCATATACATTTATATAGAGAAGTGTTTATCTGACTCAAAATTTTGTTGGGAAGACCAACTGATTGCATCACGTAGACGAATTGGCTAATCATAAACGTCTTTATTACGATAATTTTTCCTTGAACAGACAGATCTCTTTTACTCCAGTCTTTTATTATTTATTTTATTTATTTATTTTATTTATTTATTTTTTTTTTGCATACGATCTATTCTGGATAACCAGT
>JADBJO010007466.1:12500-35000 GCA_016801955.1 Conus betulinus | reverse complement strand
TCAATATGATATGAAATAATCTGTGTGTCCTTATTTATGAGGTGCTTTTCTCGAAGTTATAACACACACACACACACACACACACACACACACACACACACACACACACACACACACACACACACACACACAATATTTAAAGAAGAACACACATCATAATGCAAAGATGCAAAGAAAAAAATGTAATGCATATGAAGAACCGATACAAGCTCTCTCTCTCTCTCTCTCTCTCTCTGACTCAGATAATCCCAGATCTACACAACGCCTCCTGCTCCCCCTGTTCTCCCCTCTTTCCCCATCGCTTATGTACATAATGAAAGTCAGTGTAAGTGACAGCTGAAAACGACTGAATATAGATGCATGGAAGGTAAAGCTGTAATGTATGCAACATTGAAAGAGTTAGATTAGTATGGTAATTCATCATGAGGAAAAAAGCAATCACCAGTAAGAGGTGGGCCTCATTGAACATGCCGAGTGAAAAAAAAAATCATTGTTTTTGAAGTAGACAATATTCGTATGGCTTGACAATTTGTTGTTACTGAAACATGTCGAGTTAAACCCGGCCTGAAGTTAGGGGTCTCAACCTTTGTTTGCAGTGACAGGGAGTTCTACAAACTCCGCCCCTAGGCGCTCTGGGCATACAGGTGTGACAGAGAACATGGGACACAGCTCCGCCCTCGTCGCTTTGTGGGCATACAGGTGTGACAGAGAACGTGGGACACAGCTCCGCCCCTCGTCGCTCTATGGGCGTAAAAGACGTGACAATGACATCTAACACGCTCGTGATGTCAAGGGAAGTAAATCCGATCACGCACGGTGGCGCTGATGTGTCGATAGGTGGCGCTGCGGCATGTGCCACGTCAAGACAGACTGGTGGCCTATATAGTCGAAGCTGTGAGGGGCTAGAGTCATTCAAGCTCGTGAAATTCTGCAGACGCGTTCTTCCTCGACGCATTACAGCGTTTACGTGGCCAACGTCCATCTGGAGATGAAGATGGTTAGTGTCGATCTTTTGAAGATTTCTCTTGCAGGTCTTGAGCAGTGTTAGCTCTCTCTGCACAGAGACACGGACTAAATAGAATCGTTTTCAATTGTCGAGACACAGCAGATGCATTTTTTGGGTGGAGAGACTAGCTTAATTCAGAAAGGGAAAACGAACCTGCAGTTGAAGAGTTGCAAGACTTCACTTCTTTTTTTCACCAGGGCACAGCATGATGGTAGACACAAGAAACGAACAACTTTGTGCGTTTTTTTTTCGTTTTCTTTTTCCTCCCACAAGGCGGCGAATCTGTGACTTCGGAGTTTCAGCACAAATAAATACCAGCGAATGCTGTGCCCCATATGGGTGCAGTACGTAGAGGGACTGCGCAGCATATGTTTCAACAATGGGCCAAAAATGCGTGCTATTTATGATTTTGCTGAACTGTACGTAAAGACAGATGATGTTAAGAGCATAGCTGATATATCATTGTCAATTTTAAAGGAGTGTAGAGAAGGTGGAAGGTGGATGGAGGGTGCAGGTGGTGCCAAGCATGTTTTGATGCTTGTTGTTGATGTATTTAGATTTTTCACCATTTCAGTGTGATGTATATCAAAGCTAGCTCTGGTTAATTCTCACGCTGATTAGGGCATAGTGTTAATGATTGAAGCGATATTGTATAAACTGAAGAAACATTTTATAAACTAACACTGCATTAAAAAAAAAATGTGTCCGTAGTCCTTTTTTTGTGTGTGGTTTAATTGATTTTTTGCGCATTTTGAGAAGTCTTGGTCAGACCGTACTTTAAACTGCAGTTTAAAAGAATTGTCTGTTGAACTTGATCTAAAGCAATATTTTGCTAATTTTCTTATTTAATGAAGAGGTAACACTGCTGCTAATCTGTACGATTCCAATGCAATAAACATGGAGATTGAAAAAGTCAGAGGACTATACAGTAAATGCGGTTGAAGAGACATTGGATGAAAATACCCAGCTTTCTGTCCCAGATGATGTCTTCCTCGATTTTCTGCTGATGAAACTTAGATCAAAAACAATTGCATATGCTACAATGAAGAAAAAGAAATTGGCAGATGAAGAGGCAGCTAGCTAGAAGAGGATATGCGAAAACTGGAGAAAGTTGAAAAGAATATGGGAGAAGACATACTAATAATGGAAATGAAGAAAGAACAATTGACATATTCATGAAAAACGTATGGAAAGGGGTATTATTAAGGTCCAGGGCTAGATGGGTAGCTGATGGGGAGAAAGTTAGTAAATATTTTTGCAATCTAGAAAAGCGACAATATGTTAGTAAAAACATGGCTAGACTCATAGACCAGCAAGATAAAATTTTGATAGACCAGAAAGATATCATCCAAGAAGTGCAGAGATTTTATGAATCGGTATATGCTGAATCTGTAGTAGATGATTGTGAGATTAGAAACTTAGTGAATGATATCCCTTGTATAAACGAAATGGACGCGGAAAGATTAGAGGGAGAAATAACGGTAGAAGAAGCTTCGTATATTCTGGGTAAAATGAAAAATAATAAAAGTCCAGGCACAGACAGCTTTAGTGCAGAATTCTTCTAAAGTATTTTGGAAGAAACTAGGGGGATTTGTTGTAAGAGCACTTAATGCGAGTTTTAGAAAGGGAGAGCTATCTTGTGTACAGAGAGAAGGAATTATAACTTCTATCCCTAAAGGTGATAAACCAAGGCAATACACAAACTGGAGACCTATCTCACTTTTAAATGTAATTTATAAAATAGGATCATCCTGTACAGCAAATTGGTTAAAGCAAGTTTTACCAATATGATTGATGAAGATCAAACAGGGTTTATCAAAAACAGATATATTGGAGATAATTTAAGGTTGATATATGATATGATAGCTTATCTAGACAAACATAATCTACCTGGATTGCTTTTGAATATAGATTTTGAAAAGGCTTTAGATTTGATAAACTGGAACTTTGTGTTTAAAGTACTGAAAGCATTTGGTTTTCAAGACGATGTATGTAGATGGATAGGTTACATTCTATAAAAATACTAAATCATGTGCAATTGTAAATGATCGGGTTTCGGATTGGCTTAAACTTAAACGAGGCTGCAGACAAGGAGACCCTCTATCTCCTTATATATTTGTATTTTGCGTAGAAATATTGGCTATTATGGTCAGACAGAATTCCAGTATCCATGGGATCTCAGTAAACAATGTTGAACACAAGATTCTCGGTATGCTGATGACACAGAATTCTTACTGGCAGGAGATAGAAGTTTCTTTTGAAAACTGTATAGATGTTCTTGATAGGTTTGGTTCTGTGTCGGGCCTTCATATGAATGTAGGAAAAACTAATGTTTAGCTGGGAAGTGAGAAAAATTCTGAAATCCGTTGTATGGATCATTTAGGTATGGAATGGAATCCATCTAAATTCCGAGTATTGGGAATGTGGTTCACTAATGACCTGAAAGAATGTGTATATATAAATTACTCGGAAAGACTAGCAAATGTAAAACACTTATTCAAAATATGGGTAAAAAACAACAGTTAACACCCCTTGGTAGGGTAGCAATATTAAAATCTCTTATCCTCTCCAAGTTGACACCTCTGGTTACTATTACCAAACCCACCAGACATATTTTTTCAAACAAACAGGGCTTGTTACAAATTTGTTTGGAATAAGAAGCCAGATAAGATTAGCTGAAAAACTGCACATAAAAGTATCAAAGATGGCGGCATTGGTCTTCCTGAACTAAAAACTTTCATCTCTGAAGCTGTCCTGGATACGTAAAGCTGAGATGTCAACCCATAGATGGCGAAATATTCTGTTGTTTTAACTTCCCTAAGTGGTCGCTTATGAAAAAATATGGTCCAGAATTCGTTTCCAAGTTTACTCAGTATAATCGGTTTTTGGTCTGAAGTTCTTGATGCGTATAAATTCTTTTATTACACGTGCTACCCCCCAGAACTCCACTGAACTTCTTGCCGAACCATTATGCCATAATTAGCGATTTCAAATCGGAAAGAAGTGCATTGTATCGAAAAAACTAAGTAGCAAAGATATTAACTGTCTCGCCCACTCTTTTGATGACAAAGGAGTTTTTGCCACATGCACTTTTAAAGAAAAATAATATAAACATTGATTTTGTCACTTTGCTGGCTATAAATCGACTATAATGGACTATGTGAAAACCTCTGGTATCACAATAAAAAACGATAAGTACATAAACTCATCATTGTGCTTTAAACATCTTTTCGCTATAAATAAAGGCTCCAAATTGTATTACGATATCATCATTGCGAATAATCCTAAACCCAAATGTTGTGATAAATGGGACATGAAATTGCTGATGCAAAATGATTGGAAATCCTGTTTTTTGCACACGCGCATAAGATACGTGATGTAGGGCTGCAGTGGTTTCAGCTGAAAATATTACACAGGTGTTTATGCACAAATGTTGTTTTAAAAGGAGATTGGAATCGTTGAAAGTAATAACTGTAGTTTTTGCAGCACATCCAAAGATAGCATTGATCATATGTTTTGGAAATGTCACCATGTACAAGTATTTTGGAATGCTTTCATTGGCTTAATGAAAGAAAAATGTTTGAATGCTGAAAATGTCCTTTTGACAGAAGCACTCGTACTATTTGGCTATGACAATACAATTGTGGGCGACACCATCTTTTATTTTATAATACTATTTGCGAAGCATTACATATACGTTTGTAAAATAAACAACACCCTGCCACAAATACAAGTATTTATAAACAAATTAAAATTTAGATACAAAATTGAGGAACATATTGCATATTTGAAATTAAACCATGCAAATTTTTTTGACTAGATGCTGACATACAGACCATTGATGGATACTGCGTAACATTTGTACCCTTTTGTTTTTCTTTTCTTTTCAAAAACAAGTTGCACTAATAGATTTAGAAGTGTAAGATGAGGTGTGTAAATGAACACTTTTTTGTACATTATTAGAGGCCTGATTTCAATATTTTGCCAAACATAATGATGTGAAAAAATCCCTGTCAGCATGATATTTCTTGATGCATCCACCTCTCTCTCTCTCTCTCTCTCTCTCTCTCTCTCTCTCTCTCTCTCTCTCTCTCTCTCATTAGATAATGTTTGCATGAATTTGTGAATTCACACTGCTTGGGGTGATTTCTTTCTTTCTTTATTTCTTTATGTACATACTTGCCTTCCCAGTATATATACATGTTGGAATGCAAATAAAAAAAAAAAAGTTAAAAAAAAATGAGAGGGGATTATGGGAGAGGAAAAGTGGGGGGGGGGGGGGGGGGGGCATGGAGGGAGGGGGAGGAGTGAGGTGATGGGGTTGTGTAGTTAGTTAAGTGGTGGTGTGTGTGGTACATGTGACGGTTGTGGTTAAGATGGATTGATAATAATGCCAAGAGGTGGGGGGGTGGGGGGGGGGGGGGGGGGGGGGGGGGGGTTGATATATATATATTATATATAAAAAAAAAAAAATATATAAGGGATAGTAATGATAATAATGATAGTATTAGTAATTATAAATAAATAAGTAGAAGAATAAAATGAGAGTAACTGTAATTAAAAAAAAAAATCAAGTGAATAAGATAGATAAATGATTTCTCTGTGATGTCTGGGAGGTGGTAGGTGGTTATGGTTATGTGGGGTAGTTGTGAAAGGCGTTCGGTAATGTTAATAAGGGAGGGAAGGGGATGAAAGATTAATGTGTGATAAGGTATGATTGGGGGAAGGGGGTGGAGGGCGGGGGAGGTTTTGGGGAATAGAAAAAAAGGGTGTGAATGGGGAGGAGGGTAGTGTATGGGTGTGTGTGGTGTGGGGGGGGGGGGGGGGGGGGGGGGAGAAGGAGAGCTCATATATCTCCATCCACTCTGAGGTGGGGGGTGGGTGTGGGAGGTTCATACAAATAGTGCTGTTGAAAACGTAAATGACACTGTGGGATGACGTTTATTGTAACAGGTGAAATAATGTGTTGGCGTTAAATATGCTGATGTTGGTTGAGAAAGATTGCAATGTTCAATGAGAAACAGGGTATCATGTGTTACACACACACACACACCCACACACACACAAAGGGGGGTGGGGGGGGGGGAGGAGCCACATGTAAACAGTATGCTGCTGGGTGTTAAGATGGTGATGAGATGAGACTAACTGTGGAAAGTTGTCACACATATTCACACGCGCGCGCGCGCGCGCACACACACACACACACACACACACACACTATATATATATATATATATATATATATATATATATATATATATATAAGACTGACAAAGAGAGACATTCTGGATCAGGAAATTAAAAACCCTGACCCCACATGGACTCGACACCATCGAGGACGTCAACTACTGAGACAGCGATGGACAGTCTGCCTGTTTAGTTTGGGGGTGGTGTGTGTGTGTGTGTGTGTGTGTGTGTGTGTGTGTAAAAAAAAAGGGGGGGAGGATGGGGGTGGAGGTGGGGGTGGGGGTGTCAGGGGGGGTGGGGAGTGGGGAATAGGGGGTGGGATGGGTGTGTGTGTGTGGGGGGGGGGGGGGGGGGGGGGTGTGTGGGGTGTGTATGGGGGGTGGATGGGGTGTGTGTGTGGGATGGGTGTGTATGGGGGGTTAGGGGGTTAGGGGGGGGGGGGGGAGAGGGAGCGTGATCAATTGGATCCAAGTTCTGTCGTAATCTTGTTTTCTCTAAATTTTTGCTCAGCTGAAATGTTTTCCTTGTGTAACACGGCCTGTGATTTTTTCGATCTCTTAAACCATGATGTAATTTCATCTATGACGTATCAATCTGCATGGCAGGATAAATTTCGTCATTAAAGGTCCCACTGAGGAAGAGGTCGCAAGACCTCGAAATATTTGAAAACGAAATCCAGCTTGTTGTGTTTTTTGTGTGTTTTTTTTTATATATATATATTGAAAACACACGCGCGCGCGCGCGCGCACACACACACACGCACACACACACACACACAACTTTCATTAATCAGTCACTGATGGGTGATGACCAAGTGAGATCAACAGCACAATAGGAAGGTCTTCCTCTCCGTTCACTTGGGCAGTTCACTACCCACACATAACCACTACCACCTCCGACATCACTCGGCGAAATCATTTGTCCATCTTATTCACTTAGGTTTTTTTTTTTTTTTTTGTTTTTTATATATTACAGTTACTCTCATTTTATTCTTCTACTTATTTATTATAATTACTAACACTATCATTATTATCGTTACTATCCCTTGTATATATATATATATATATATATATATATATATATATATATTTTTTTTTAGTAATATATGTATATATCTCTAAACTAAACACACACACACACACACACACACACACACACACACACCACCCGCTTGGCATTATTATCAATCCATCTTGACCACAACCGTCACATATACCACACCACCACACTAAAAACTAACCACACAACCACATCGTCTCACTCCTCCCCTACCTCCACGCACCCCCCCCCCCCCCCCCCCCCCCCCCCCCCAGCGTCCTTTTCCTCTCTCATAATCCCCCCTGTCATTTCCTTCTGGCGGCCGTTCTCCACATGGACATCAGATAAGCCTCTCTTCGTTCTTTGTTTGTACTGTCCTAAATGTGAATGTGAAATTTTTTTTTTTTGCTTGAAGAAGACCCAAGAGGTCGAAATGCATCGTGTCTTGTCCTGTGCTTTGTTTGGTCTATGTCATTGGCGGTAACTAACCCCCGCTCTTTCTAAATTTTTCTAGTGTAACAAGTGTCAGATCTTTGGAGTTGGCCTTGCGATTTTTGGAATTTTTTTGAATTCTTGTGACTTGTCCATTGTACTAATGAAAACCCGGCTATGTCTAAACTGCTACAGCCATTTGCGCCGAATATGAGAAGATAAGTGGTTTCTCGTTCTTCGTTTTCATTGTCCTAAATGTTATTTGTTTTTTTGCCTGAAGAAGACCCAGAGGTCGAAATGCATTGTGTTCTGTCCTGTAATCTGTTTGTCTGTATCTGTGGCAGTGACGAGCCCCTTTTCTTTCTAAGCTATGTCTAAAAACTGCAAGCTTGTGACTGTACAAAAGCATTGCTTGATACCAGACATTCTTCCTTTTTCGTGCATATTCATTTTACCAGTTCAATCCGTTTTTAAAGGGACAACTTGTTTGTGGAAGATATCCCCATAATACAATAGATGTTCCAAATCGCACAAGATGTTGAAAAATATCCCAGACTACATTTGACGTTTAAAAAACGTCCCAAACATAAAAGAGGTTGAAAATTGTCCCACGGTTCCTCTGTTCTCACTGCAACTGACATGACAATGTTCAGTATGAAAATAGTCAAAACGGATTATAACATATTAACTTGTAATTGCAGTGGTTGCGTTTATATCAGGAAAAAAAAATGGAAATACTAACAGCATTACACCGAAAGGTCCAACTGTTTATAGCGGTAAAACTTAGCTGAAAGTTATTTCAGGCCCGTATTATGATAACTATTTTCATACAAGCGACGTAAATAACAGGTGTACTAAACGATACAATCTATGGTAATAACAACAACAACAACGATGATGATGATGATGATGATAATAATAACGATAATGATGATGATATGATGATGATGATGATGATGGTGACGATACGATGATGATTATCTGTTTGTATGCTTTACAGTCGAGAAGTTTCAGTGCGACGTTGCTTTTGTCCTTTCTGATATGTACTGCCACGTTGGCGAGAAGCGTCCAAGCGTATGTCTCTGCATGTGCCAACGTCGGCCCTCTGGTAACGAAAATTTACTTTCTCTGAGCGCGCGCTCGCGCGCACGTGTTTATGTGTGTGTGCGTGCGTGCGTGCGTGCGTATGTGTGTGTGTGTGTGTGTGTGTGTGTGTGTGTGTGTGTGTGTGCGGGCGCGGGCACGCACGCGCGCGCAAAACACATTTATTTGACCATGCTTTGGCAACTATTGACATTGACAGAATGAATGTGTTATGTAGCGATTGCAATATCGTGGAAGAATTGATGTCCATACTGACTGATCCAGCGCAGCCGTCATAGAGAGTAGTAAAGGTCGGATCAGTATCTGATCAAAAACACAAAAAAAAAAGTAAGAAGTAATTCAGTTTTATACGCAAACGAAAAGCACCAAATTATCTGAAGATAAGGAGAAAATAATGATAAGTTTGATGGCACTGAAAATTAAGAAAAATGGAAAATATGTACCTACGAATGTTAAAAAAAGTCTTCAAGACTTGCTGAGCACACAACATGATAAATGCACAATAACCTTGGGATCTTAAAAAAAAAGACAAAACGAAAGGAATATTGCGAAACCATACGTGAAACATACACCCATTATTGCCCAATAGATTTGAATGATATGCTTCAACATTTTCAGTTCTTAGATATTGTTAATGACGAGGCTAATCTGCGATTTGAAAATAGAATCAATCTTGATATTTTCAGATCTTTTAAAACGAACCTAAAATAACTATATTATGCTTTTGTCGGTTGTCATAAAGCATGTGACACAGTCTGGAGACAAGGTTTATGATATAAACGTATCAAGAAGGGAATTCAAGGTAAAGTTTTACAAGTGATCATAAACATCTATACGCAAACAAAATCTTGTGATCCTAAATGGAGAAAAGTCTGCTTTTTTTTTTTTAAGCCTCAGAGGTGTTGGACAAAGCACAAATCTTTCACCTCTGTTTTGTTTTTCAATGATCTTGAAAGTTATGTGTAAGAGAATGGCTGACCTGTTTAAAATGTCGATTGTTCAGGTTTGGAACTAGCTGATAACACCAAATAAAATTTTGCAGTTATTTTAGTAGTAGTAGTAGTAGTAGTAGTAGGTAGTAGGGACTGGCTAAAAGCCTAGGCCTCGCGGCCTAAGTACGTCCCCTCTTTGTCAAATACTTTTTGTTAAAAGTACAGGTGTTGAATGCGCAATTGTCATTTTGTTACACTATGCCTAATATGGCATTTTAATCATCAAAATGGTTGAAAAGTTCCTTTTACTTTGGAATTACATCCAAAAGATTCTTGAACTTGTTAGTGTCTTCTGCAAATTTTATGTTAGTAGGGAGTGGTCATTCCATAAAGGGGCTACTCTGTGTGAAAAGGAAAATTTTCTTCTGTTAGTACGACAGTGCTGAATAAATATCTTTCCTTCAGCATTTCTTGTGATGTTATGTTGTGGAAGAGAAAAGAGTGAGTCAACACAAACATCATCAAATCCATTAAATATTTTGTAAGTCTGTATAAGATCACCTCTTGTCCTTCTGCCTTTTAATGAATGTAGACTCAAATATGTAATCTTTCTGCATAAGATTTATCTTTGCCTTCTTTTAATAGCTTTGTAGCACGTCTTTGAACTCTTTCTATTTGTGATGACTGTCTTTTCAAGTATGGGTACCAAATCGCATTTGCATATTCCAAATGAGGTCTCACGAAAGATTTATAAAGTTTTAGGAATACCTCCTTATCTAAGTAAGAGGAACTTCTTATGACACCCAGCATTTGATTGGCTTTATTAACTACTTTGCCAATATGTAAATCAAAAGACAACATGCTATCGAAAGTTACTCCCAAGTCTTTTTCTTCTTTTAAGGTCTTTAACTTCTGTAAGCTGCCATTATGTCTCATATAATAAGTATGTTCTTGGTTGTTTTTTCCAATATGTAGCACACCACATTTATAGATATTGAAATACAGATTCCATATATCTGACCAATTTTGGAGTTTATAAAGATTGTTTTGTAAATCTGAGAATTGTGAAGTTTTATCGTACAGTTTTTTATCATCAGCAAATATTTTACAGGTGCTTTTTAATGATAATGGCAAGTCATTTATAAATACTGTGAATAATATTGGGCCAAGATGCTACCCTGAGGTATACCACTTAGAACCTTGGCTTTATTTTGATCTTTCACTACCTACTCTTACAAGCTGTACCCTATTTGTCAAAACTCCTTGTATCCATTTCAATAGTTTGCCAGTTATACCATAACCAGATAGTTTGACAAGTAGCCTTTTTGTGGTACAGTGTCAAAAGCCTTCTTAAAATCTAAGTAAATAACATCACATTATGACTATCATCCAATAATTTTGTCATACCTTTCTACAACTTCAAGCAACTGAGTAACACACAAGAACGTTTTTTACGGAATCCATGCTGACATTTAGCATATAAATCATCATCTGTAAAATGAGCTACAATTGAATCTCTAATTATACTTTCTAACACTTTACATATTACGCAAGTCAGGCTGACTGGTCTATAGTTACCTGGATCTGCTTTTAACCCCTTTTTAAACAGGGCTGTTACTTCAGCTGTCTTCCAGTCTTGGGGTAAGGTACCTGATTCTAATGTTTTGTTGAATAATGAACATAGTGGGACAGATATTTCATTTCCTAATTCTTTTAAAACTTTTGAGGGGATCTGGTCAGGTCCTTGTGCTTTATTTGCTGATGATGCCATTCTATTATAGCCATCCAGTGACACATTCAAAATGGCTTCAAATACATTGAGCGAGTTTAGTCAGACCTAAAAACTCGGGAAGTCGATTCTCCTAAAAACCAATTAGTGATTTCCAATGGGCGTTGGATACCAAAGGTTGTTTTAAAAATATGCCCACTACGTTCTTCGCTATGTTAGTTCTTTCCAATTTCTTGGAACCACCTTAAATCAAAATGGTTTCCTAAAAAGTAAACATGTTTATGATCAAGCACACAGGGCGCGCCTGCTTCTTTAAGTACAACCAGAGATCGACAGTTTTCCATTAATATAGCCTTGAATCTTTTTCAAGCTACGGTAATTCCAATTTTACTGTATGATTGTGAGACGTGGGGGTGTGAGAACGTGATAATTTTGGAAATTTTACTGCTGAAATGTAAAAGACATTTACTCAAATTGCCTGAAAATGTTATAACACGTTTGAATATGGAGAAACTGGTCTCTGTCTAGTCTCTACTGTGATCAGATGTAGAATGATTCCTTTTTGATCAAATATTGTATTATCAACATCAAAGAAAAATATTCGGCCCAGATGGATTGCTTTCTGTACAGTTTACGTCACTGGCGCCTGATAATGCGCTTGGATAGAATTTCAAAAGCGGTAACTAACAGAGAGGGGATTTGAAGCCAACAGTATCTTCGTCAGCATATTCATAAATCGTTACAAGATAGGAAGCTTTGCAAAACGGTAGTAAAGGTTACTACAGTAAAAGTTACTATTACAGATAGTACAAAAATCCTTTCAAAGAACTTGTATAAATGCTATTTCTAACTGTTTTCTATCTGTTTGTCCTCTGTCTATTTATCTATCTGCTTGTCTATCTGTCCATCCACACACGCACACACAACACGCTGTGTGTGTGTGTGTGTGTGTGTGTGTGTGTGTGTGTGTGTGTGTGTGAGAGAGAGAGAGAGAGAGAGAGAGAGAGAGAGAGAGAGAGAGAGAGAGAGAGAGATGTAATCATCGAAACTGGAAGACAATCAGGTATTGACTGAAATGATTGGTGTCAGAGTGCGATACGAACGAACGCTATTGGCAATAAATAGAGTTTTATGGCCGAGTGCCTGAAATACAATACGGTATGAAAACAGTATCTACCTGCATCTAGATGCAGTAGGAGGTCTGTTTATCACTTTTGTTAAATGAAGTCGGGAGAGAAAATCAAGCACTCCTAAAAATATTCTCCTTTTTTTCAGTACGAGTTGCCACTTTGAGGATTTGTGTATTTGCACAATTGACTCGAACACAAATAATTATTGCTGGTTTATATGCTGTCCTCCTTACTCTGAAAAAGGATGAAGAAATTAAGTCCCAGGTCCAGTGTGTGTGTGTGTGTGTGTGTGTGTGTGTGTGTGTGTGCGCGCGCGCGCGCATTTGCATATGTGTATATGTGTGCTTGTGTGCGCGCACGCGCTGTTCGCGTATGTGCTTGTGTGAGTACACGCGCTTGCGCGTACAGTTATGCCTTTTGCATTTTTTATGTCACACGAAGCGTACACATCAAACTTCTAAGACATTTCACAAACAATGTCAATTTTCATGCATTGTGGCATTCAGCGAACACTAAATAAACAACCATTTAATAATGATCATATAATTCTAATCGGGACATCCCTCATCATGTTAATGCATGATGGCATTCAGAGAACACTAAATAAGATAATGACCATATAGTTCTAATCGGGACACCCCGCATATGTCAATGTTCATGCAAGATAGCATTCAGAGAAAAGCTAAACGAACAGCTATTTAAAATAATGACCATGTAGTTCTAATCGGGACATCCCACATATCATGTCAATGTTATTGCACGATGGCATTCAGAGAAAGCTAAATAAACAGCCATTTGATAATGACCATATAGCTCTTATCAGGTACTTACTGTCTTGCGCAATTTAAACAAGAAATGCGAGTAAACATCTTTACAGTTTATCCTCTGTTAATTCAACGTATGGCAACCACTTCTTTGGTAGCCTGTGTTATCAATCTCTATCAGGTGCATATGTTTTTTTTTTCCCATTTTTTAGTCTACAATCCAGCTCGTCCAGAAGCACGTTGCATCTAGATGTCCATATATTAACGCTACATGTGCTGATTAAAATATTTACCCATAAAGTCATCAGTTCCATAAGCTTTTGCTTTTGGTCCTCGGTAAAGTAAAGTAAAGTAAAGTAAAAGTAAAGTAAAGTAATGTTGCTTATAGCCCCTGCGGACCACTAAGGGCCATATCAGGGCTGTTACCACGTTAAAATCAACCTACAAGTCATCCAAAACAAAAACAGAAAAACTTTCACACATCTCTCTTTACAATACACCTTCTAAAAATGTACCAGAAACTATGTTAAAATCTTCCGTCTGTAAAATCTTAGATCAGATGAAAAATGTTAATCTCTTTCAGAAACTCGATGATCTGGTCAGGTGGGACATCTCTGAATGGGGTTTTTCATGGAGTCTGCTGTAAAAGTGTTTATGTCTCGCATCGTGCAAATCCTAACAATCTGAAAGAATGTTTCACTGTGAGTGGAACATGACATGGAATGCACCACAGAGCTTATTCACCTTTTAAAAGATAAGAATTGTCTAAAACGAGTGGCCTTTTGTGCAAGCGGCACAAGACTGTTTCGTTTTTACGGCTGCCTCTGGAACATGATAAAAACTCTTTCAGGTTTGGACGGATTTGGCGGCAGGCCGGTCTGTAACCTTCGTTTCGCAGACAATATCGACCTCATGGGGGCAGCAGCAACCCCGAGCTCCAGGATCTCACAGACAGACTTGTCACAAGAGCAAGTGCCTACGGCATGGAGGTCAGCACAGAGAAGTCAAAGGTCATGGTCAATAGCACGACTAAATGCAGTGCCAACATAACCGTGAATGGTGAACCTCTGGAAGAAGTGACCAGCTTCAGGTACTTGGGAGCAACCCTGTCCAAAGATGGCACCTGCACAGCAGAAATCCGATTCAGGATCAACTCCGCATCAGCAGCGATGGCCAGACTGAACAGAGTGTGGAAGAGCAACATCAAATTCCCACACAAAATTCCGGCTCTACAACTCACTAGTTGTCTCGATACTCTTATATGGTTGCGAGACATGGGCACACTGTTGGCCGAAACAGAAAGAAGAGAAGAAGAATCCAGGCGTTTGAGACCAGGTGCCTGAGGAAACTACTCCACATCTCCTACAATGAACACAAGACCAATGATTATGTGCGGAACCTGGTCACTAACCTAGTTGGGCCCACGAACCACCACTCTGGCAACCGTCAAACGACGGATTGATGGCATGGTTTGGCCACAAAATCCGTCACAACACCCTCTCCAAAAACATCCTTCAAGGTACCGTTGAAGGAGGGCGCAGACGAGGACGACAGAGAAAGAGCTGGTCTGACAATATAAAGGACTGGACCAAAATGACCATGCCAGATCTCCTCAAGATAGCCACTAACAGAAGAGCCTGGAGAGAAATGGCGGCTGCCTCATCACGTCCCCCAACGACCCTAGCGGTCGGGGGAATGACTGACTGACTGACACTGAGGACAACGTATTTTCTGTTGTCATGTTTGTTCAGTTATATTATCATCATTGTGACTGGGCATTATGCCGTTAACACCTTGTGTATTGTCCATCTGTATGGAGTAACATTCTTGCCAGTAATGATTTCACATTATGCCGCCAGCACATGTTACTATTGTTCATGTGTCTTCATGGAAATTAACAGGTTTATTCTACGTTATGCCGACAACACAATTTATGCAGTCCATATGTGTGCAGTGTCGTTATCAGTTATGATTTTACATTATGCTGTCAACGTACTTTACGTTATCCTTGTTTGTTGAGTGACATTGTCACGAATTATGACTGCGTATAATCCCATCAACATATATATTGTTGTCCATGTTCTTCCAGTGACATCGTTACTAGTTATGACTGTGTATGTGTTGACGGCATAACATTACATTAAACATGTCGTGCACGTGTATTCAGTGACACAGTATTCATAGTTACGACTCCTACTTACGCCGTTTACACACGTTAAGCTGTCCATATGTATTCAGTGTCCGATGTAAGAATTATAATTT
The DNA here is from genome assembly GCA_016801955.1 of Conus betulinus. Classification (NCBI taxonomy): domain Eukaryota; kingdom Metazoa; phylum Mollusca; class Gastropoda; order Neogastropoda; family Conidae; genus Conus; species Conus betulinus. Next base: position 19,416 of record JADBJO010007466.1, on the reverse strand, counting down.
TACGTTAACCTATGAAAGTTAAATTCGAAAAAAAAAAATCCCAGCCCAGCTGTATTCCGCCGTTTGGTCTTCGTATGCAGCGTCATGCGCAGAATGCAGGTCTGGACCTAGGAGTTGCGTCCGATTTCTCCAAATTTCCAGGTAAGCCTCCGTTGACCTTTTTGCACACCAGAAATTCGTTTTGACCTTGCAGCTTTTCGCAAAGAATCTACCAGCGCTCTGGCATACAAGGCATTGTTTGCAAATCTCTGTTTGAAATTCCCATCCTGCCAAAAAATTTTAACTGACGGTGCCAGGTCTGAAGATGGAGCGGCCTGTGCAGCCTATTGCCCTGGTGCTCCTTCTCAAATACTGTTGGAACATATTCCTTCAGATGCTTCTGTTTACTGTGCTGAACTTGCAGCTCTGGTTCTGGCACTGAAGATACTCTCTCAATCTACAAAGAAGGACTTTTTCTGGTTTGTCGGATTCGTTATCAGCTTTAGACGCCATAGCTGGTCGCAACCTCCAGCATCCCGAACGTTTACACATTTTACCCACTTTGAAAGAGGAAGGTTACAACATCGTTCTGGCTTGGGTTCCCGGTCACGTTGGCATCGGAGGGAATGAAATGGCTGATCGTTTGGCCGGAAATGCCGCAATAGGGAAACTAACATATCTATCCCCTACACAGATCAGAAACCAACATGATTATGTCAGAGACCTCTGGCAGGAGGATTGGAATACACAGACGGATAACGAACTCTTTCAGATCCGTCCAAGCCTAAAAGAGTTCCTCTCATCCACCTCAGGTGGTCGCAAAGAAGAAACGGTTCTATGCCGGCTGCATACCGGCCATTCGCATTTTACTCATTCATACCTTTTAAAGAGTGAAGAAGCTCCGTGGTGCATTCCATGTCATGCGCCACTCACAATGAAGCATACTCTTTTAGAGTGTTGGGACTTGCATGACAGAGCGACACACAAATATTTTGCAACAGATTCTATGAAAATCTTGTTCAGAGGTGTTCCGCCTGATGCAATCTTTGAATTCTTAAAAGAAATTAACATTTTTCATCGGATCCGAGATTCTTTTCAGTGGAAATATTTTTAACAAAATTTCGGGGGTTTTTAGAAGATGTATTTAAAAGAGTTCTCTGAATGAATGATTTGTGAGTTGATGATTTTAACGTGGTGACAGACCTGATATGGCCCTTGCGATCGGCTGGGCTATAAGCAACATTACCTTACCTTACCTTAGCCTATCAACTCATCGTTTTGTTTTCCATGTTTGTCCAGCGACATTATCGCGGCTGTGTTCAAGAATAATGGCAACGCTCCTTGTCTTGGGGTCTTTGTTTCGTGAGGGATATCGTTACCATTATGATTTATTATATGATCTTATTTTACATCATGACGTCAACATACCTAATCTTGCCGCCTATGAGTCTTGAGTGATAGCATTATCTCTTATGCTATAACATTCCATAATGCAGTCAACTTGTCTAATCATGCCATTGTGATGATACACCATGACGTCCACACAGCTGATGATGCGGTTTATGTATCTTCAGTGACACGATTACCTATTATGATTGTACATCATGACGTCAGCACACCTAATGTTACCGTTCATGTGTCATTGGTGACGTCAGCTGCTGTAATAACTTTACCCTCAGAACGGCTAACCTTGCTGTTCATGTGTTGTCGGCGTCACTCTTATCTGTTGCGATCATTATGCCGCCAAAACATCTTATCGTGCCCGCTCTTGTGTCTCCAGTGACTAATGTTTCTGCTTATGTGTATAAAGTGACAGGACTAGTTATCATGGTAATACACTATGCCGTCAAGTGTTGCCGTTTACTTGTCGTCGGTGACAATGTCGCCCGTATTACGACGTCAACACAACTGATGTTGCAGTCCATGCGTCTTCAGTGAAAGTATCACCCGTTATGACGTGTTATGATTGTATGACGTCAACGCCGTTATGATTGTATGACGTCAACACCGTTGTGATTATGATTGTATGACGTCAACACCGTTATGATTGTATGACGTCAACACCGTAAGACGTCAACACCGTTGTGTATGACACACCGTTGTGATTGTATGACGTCAACACTGTTATGATTGTATGACGTCAACACCGTTACGATTGTATGACGTCAACGAAACTAATGTTGCTTTACTTAAGTTACTGCGTGCGTATTATCATTTACACAAGTAGTATGGTTTTAATTTGGTACATGGTGTTGATGTTGATATTACATCTAAGCGAGTCTAATATATGTCCACACAGGCTGACTGTAAGAACAACCAGGTGTGTGGCTTGAGAGAGGTAGCTTTTGACCACCAGACGTGCGTCAACGTGTGTCTCTGTCTATCGGGTGCTTGTACCCACGAGACAATTGCCTTTAAGGCTGATGTATTCACCGAGAGAAACCTCAACTTTCAGTGAGTAGACTTAAACCTATACACTTCACACTCTCGATTAGGTATATCGCCTGTAATATGAAACGGTCAGATCAAAACACTACTAAGTGCATATAAAAGACTATTCTTGGGAAAATGTAACCCGCTAAAACTTCGTACCGCCATTAGCGCTACAACACACAACTACCTGCGTATTACGTATGCGCTTTAAGCCCTGGCATGTTGTACTCACAATCCTTTTCATTATTACTGCAGCACTTGGTGAATGAAATTGTGCTCGAAGCGTGACCAACATTCCTGGCTGATAATAGTTTTTGTGAGACAACTAATAAGTGTGACAAACCTAATAAGTGGCAATAGCAAAATGAAAAGAGCCACAAAAACGGAGAGGGATCATTCGTTGTGTTTGAGAATGGAGCAGAACAGGGACTTTTTGTCCAAAGGGGAATTTCTCCGGTGAAATCTTTTTTTGGACAGGAAGGTCGTTATTTTATATTTTTCTTCGGTGGATTCAATCCAATGGATCCTTGTTTTTCTTCATTGTCACCAGCTGACAAGATAGTCGTCAGGAAACAGGAAAAGCATAACATCAGTTACACATGCTGACTTTATCTCGGTAAAATGTTGGCTCGAATTTTTCTTTTTTTTTCGCGTACGCAGGCTGATGTTCCTGTGGACACTCCCTATATAGACAGGCAAGGATCAATCCCATCTACCCAACAAAGGGAGTAGATTTTTGTGTGTATGACCTTTTTTTTTTTTATCCCGCCATTAAGGCAGCAATACTCCAACTTCGGGAAAGGTGCATGCTATGTGTAACGTGTCGTCCATACGAACGGCCAAACTGGCCTTCTCTTCCGAAAGTTGGTGATGGGATTTTTATGCGTGTGCAAGATGTTGTGCGTGCATTCACACACGGAACCTCGGTTATAGTCTCATTCGAAGGACTGTATGGAAAATGGAGTCGGAACCAATGTTAGCTCCGAGGGAAAAATCCCCCCGTACCGAAACGGCCCGGCCGAGATTCGAACCCGCAACCCCAAGATTACGAGTCCGGCACTCTACCACTAGGCTATTCCGGCCCCCTGTTGGTTTGATGATAACCTTTTGCAAAATCGAAAGATTGTCCGATTTGAGTTTGATATTTAGTTTTGCCAGAAAGATATATTCCAAAAAAATTGCCTGCTTTTTAGCTGGCGATCCTGCGAACTTACCCAGACAGTGCCACTCGCTTTATGACTGTAAGAAAGAAAGAAAAAAAAAAAAACAAATAATTTATCTGAGCATGTGGCACACTCGTCCAGGAAAATGACATGCCGTTCTTGCTTGTTTGTTTAATTTTTTTCCTTTTTTTTACTTTCTTCTTTTTTTTCTTTTCTTTTTTTTATTTTTTTTTTTTTTTTTTGGGGGTGGGGTGGGGGGGGGGGGGGTCTTTATTTGTACGCATATGACCATTTATGAACATTTTACTTAAACTGGAATAATTAATGTCGCCGAATGTCTTCAGCATGTCAAGATCATTCTCGTTCCCATCGCCATTTTAAGACGTGTCGGTTAAGCTTACAGCAGACGGTTCGCATCCTGCTGACTTTCAGCCCCAGTCTGGAAGTCTCCTGGAAATTCGCCAGCTCTGGCCCACTTTAAAGTCGGCTAACACCCCCCCCCCCCCCCCCCTTTACCAGTGTGAGCTCAAATGAAAATACGCACATATATACAAGCGTGCAGCGTAATTATCATCTAATCCACAATGCAATACATTCGGGTTATTTTCACCAAACATGTATTTTTTTTTAGACATTTTTATTTGTTATGTACATAAATGGGGAAAATGATGACGACGACGATGATAGCAGACAGACAGATCGAAAAGACGGCCGGTTCGAATTCGTGTATCCACACAACCATTCTAAGATAAAGAAAACCAAACGCAGAGAGAGAGAGAGAGAGAGAGAGAGAGAGAGAGAGAGAGAGAGAGAGAGAGAGAGAGAGAGAGTTCTTAAATCATTTTGACAGAGATATTGCTTTTACATTACTACATTTACACAAAGAAATACTGTACTTGGACCTTTAAATGGTGTAAGCATGCAATCCCACGTCGAATAGGTAACAGGCCTCTTTATTTATCTATTTTTTTTATCAAATGTTCAATTTCTTCCAGAACACACATGCCTCTGGCCGAGAGCTGCCCAGTTCACAGACCTGTATGGGATATTTCGTGAATGATAATCGAAGATGAAAGATGGTGTCTGTGTCGCCAAGCAGTGCAAATGACTGCGTCAAACACACATTTTCCACATGCAAACGCCTTCTTTCTTTCATTGCATCAGTGAGAATATTTCACACACACACACACACACACACACACACACACACACACACACACACACACACACACACACACACACACACACACACACACTTGTGCATGATGACATAAGGGATCAGTACCAATTCTGCACGTAGCCACAAAACCTTTGCTTGTTGTTTTCATGAAGTTCGGTTGCCTTTAAAAGATATGTGCACAAACACCTATGCAATATTCTCAGCTGAAACAACTGCAGCTCTACATCACCTGTCTAAGGTGCGTGTAAAAAGCACGTTTTTCAATCATTATGTATCATCTATGTCATCTGTTGACTGAAACACACACACACACACACACACACACACACACACACACACACACACACACACACACACACTTTTAAGCAGAGATGGATTCAGTTATTTATGCCGTCTTACACTTGTATTAGAACTTTCTTCTTTTACACAATCAATTATCTTTGGATAACAGCCAGCAAAAAGGATCAAATCAATATTCTCTGAGACTTGCACATACGTTAGACACTGTCCTGTATCATAAAACGGTGACGAGTTCAGCGAAGTTTTCGGAAGTACACTTTTGACAGATGACTTTATATGTGGACTTCAGTCCAAAACTGGACCTACTTGGTGAAATTTCAGACACCTTCTGAAACATTTCTCAATGAGTGACCATGAGACTCACTATGTCTCGTTCCCGTTCCCGAAGGTAAATGGGTAAACATATGAAGACGATGGAAACCCATATGCTATGCAAATTAACTGCTTTGGAATGATTAACTGTCTATAAAAAAAAAACAACAACAAAAAACAACAGACGTTTTACTTTCAGTTTTCTCTGCATGAAAAAGTTCAGTCATAGCCACCTAAACTGGAATGTCCAGAAGCTTACAACATGTTCTATTGCAAATCTGTGTTATCAACTGGCGGGCAAGGAATAAGTTCATTCATCAAATAGTCGATTGACAAGAATTTGATTATACATAAACAACCGTAATGTATAACCGTAAGTGTCGGTTTTGAATCCCGCACCGTAAACTTTTCTCTCCTATGTAAAACGGGCGTTTCAAGAATAAAATCCATTGCTTCTAAAACGACAAATAGTTCATATACAAATCTGCAGAATCATTTGGTCATTTCTTTCACAGATTAAGCGTTCGTATAACAAGGAAAGTACAGTACCAACATCGGAAGAATTCAATTAACAGAAACGCACGCACACACGCACGCGCGCACACACACACACACACACACACACACACACACACACACACACACACACACTTTCTCTCTCTCTCTCTCTCTCTCTCTCTCACACACACACACTCACACACACTCTCACACACACACACACACACACACACACACACACACACACACACTCACACACACTCTCTCTCTCTCTCTCTCTCTCTCTCGCGCGCACACACACACACACACGCACTCGCTGTCTCTCACACACGCACGTACGCGCGCGCGCACACACACACACACACGCACACACACGAACTCGCTCACTCTCTCACGCACACTCGCGCGCGCGCGCGCGCGCGCGCACACACACACCACACCCACATACACACACACAAACTCTCTCTCTCTCTCTCACGCACACACACACACACATACACGCACACGCACACACACGGGCGCGCGTGCGCGATGTCAGATGCATCATGTCAGATCGGGTCGACATTAGAGCAATACCACCAGCAACAAGAACAAAACTGTGTTAACACACTTAACCACCACTATCACCACCATCATCACCACTACCTCCACATCACCACCACTACCAACAATACCTTCACAGTACCCCCACTACCACCACTACCACCACCATCACCGCCACATCACCATCACTACCACCACCACCACCACCACCACCACCTCCAAATCACCACCACTACCAACATACCTTCACAGTACCCCCCCACTACCACCACCACCACACCACCACCATCACCTCCACATCACGATCACTACCACCACCACCACCACCACCTCCACATCACTACCACTACCAACAATACCTTCACAGCACACCCACTACCAACAATACCTTACAGTACCCCACTACCACCACCACCACCACTTACACATCACCATCGCTACCAACAATGCCTTCATAGTACCCCACTACCAACAATACCTTCACAGTACCCCCACACTACCAACGATA